>RJWT010014184.1:0-21235 GCA_004365215.1 Cuniculus paca
ACTTTTTAATTTCCTGGATATCTCTTTGAACCTGTTTCATGCATTGTAATTCCTTTCTATATTGTTCATTCAAGGTTTCCATCATTTTCCTATGCTTCTCTTTTTTATCTATGTTTTCTTTAGACATGTTCAGCAATTCTTTCATTATGTTTGTGATTTCATCTTTTACCTGAGACATTATTTCTGATATGATTACTTTTACAGTCTCATGAAGTTGTTTCTTTACTTCAGTTGCTATCCTGTTGGAGATTTCAGGTGTGTGACTTCCATTTTCTTCCATAACTGTATCTCCCAGACTTGTTCTGTGTGGGTTGGAGGTCTGAGATTGCCTTTTTCTCCTTCATCTTGACATTCTCCTGGGTTCCTCCTAACAAGCTGATTATGGGTTTCCAGGCACTTCCCATGTTGGCTGCCCCTCCAGAGTGTAGGATATTAGGACAGACACCTCTGTTTCTCTGACCCAAGGCTCCCAGGGAGGTAGCAGGGCATGGGGCAGGCTTCTCCAGACCCATGCAGCTTCACTGAGGCTTCCTTGATCATCACAGGTACATGGTGGTGGGGCTGCTTCTCTCAGTCTGTGTAGCTACACCAGGACTCCCTCAATGGTGGCAGGCCCACAAGGATGGGTTTGTCTGATTCTCCTGGTGAGTGCTGGCTGCCTGAAGGAAGCAAGGGTCTCCAATGGTGGCCTGCAGGTACATGGGACTTACCTGGCTGCATGTCCCTGCTCACTGGCTGCTTACAGGAATCAAACCTTCTGATGGTGGCCGGCAAGCAGAGGGGAATCTGCCTGGGTCTCTGCTCACTCTGGCTGCCAGCTGAAAGCAAGGCTTCTGATGGTGTTGGCCAGCAGGCAGAGGCAGATCTAACTGGTTCTCTCTGCTCGCCCTGGCTGCCCAGGGTAAGCAAGCCTTCTGATGATTGCAGCCAGCAGGCAGAGGCCAAGATGATGTATTTTGAATTGTGTTTATTTTTTTTTTACTTTAAGTCAAAAAATTAAGAATTCTACCACACACCTATTAGAATTGAGAAAACCCACCATCCTTGATGATACCAAACACTACCGAGTATGAGGAATAGCAAAAATTCTCATTCATTACTGGTGGGACTAAAGCATGGGATAGCCATTTGGGAAGACAGTCTGACAGTTTCTTAAAAGGCTAAATATACTCTTACTGTATTATCCAGTAGTTACACTCCTCAGTATTTTCCCAAGAGTTGAAAACTTGTGTGTACCATAAAATCTGCACATGGTTGTTTGTAGCAGCTTTATTCGTAATTGCCAAAACTTGAAATCAACCAAGATTTCTTTAGGTAGGGGAATGGATACATTGTGTACATTCTTATAATGAAATATTATTTAGCAATAAAAAGAAATGAGCTATCAAGCCATAAAAAGATGTGAAGGAAACTTAAACGCATATTGCTAAGTAGGAGAAGTAAATATTAAAGGCTACATAACATTTGGTTCCAATTATCTGACATTCTGCAAAAGGCAAAACTGTGGCCACATTAAGAATATCAGTAGCTGCCAGGGACTGGGGAAGAGAATGAAGAGGTGGCATGCAGGATATTTCTAGGGCAGTGAAATTGTTCTGTTTGATAGCATAATAGCAGGTGCATGTCATTGTACATTTGTCAAAAGCCATGGAATTTACAACACCAAGAGTAAACCCTGTTGAAAACTGTGGGCTTTAATAATAATGGGTCAGTGTGAGCTCAACAGATGTGACAAGCATACTGCACCTGGCAAGGTGTTAATAATAAAAGAAATGGGGATGGGACCATGCAAGGGAACCTTATATTTTGTTCTCAGTTTTTCTATAAATGTAAAAGTACTTGATAAAAAAAATTTTAAAAACCTGATTAAATCTTGATTAAAAGTTAAAAAATATTTTCAAAATATGTATATGGCCCATAATAGTGATTTTGGAAAATATAGAAAAACAGGAAATAGAGAAAATCAACTATAATTCTGTCATCTTGATATATTCACATTCAAGTTGTCCTTTCACTTTTTACATGCAGTTTTTAAAATGCATCTGACATCATAGTATTAAATGCCTTCTATATGTCTCCAAATTCTGTATCCCATCTGGATCCTTCCTTGAGATCCATATTTAATAAGTTCTGTCACTGGGCTCATCCAGAACTGAGCCCTGTTTCCTGCCTGTCTGTTCTCCAAAAGCAACTCAGAGGAGTTTGCCCACATGAACAGCATAGCAGGCTCCTGTATCAGTCTGCACACTGCACCCCCACTCACAGCCTGCAAAAACTCAAGTCACTGGTACACCTATGTCTACCTACACAGCATGGCAGTCCCCTGCCAGACCTCATAGCCTTATCTCCCCACAGCCTGCTCCTTGTCTACTCCACTCTGACTTCCCCAATCTCCTTGCAGCTCCAGGAACACACAGGCCAGGTTTCTGCCACAGGGCCTTTGTGATTTCTGCTGTTCTTCCTACATCTCTTCACTCAGGTGCCAGCAGTTTCACTACTTGCCTCAGGCAGACTTTATCTATGTGTCCCCTTCCCCGTTGAGACTTTCCCGACCACCCCAAATTGAGACCCACTTAACAGCTCTTGAGTCTTCTTCTCTGCTTATATCTTTGTGCTCATCAACCTGTAACATAAAATTAACAAATAAAAATAACAGATACTGTGTGCCATTCCTCCCTGGGAGGTACATTTCAGAAGGCAGCCTTCTAACTCACTGCTTTCTCCCTAAGATGTGGAACATATTTGGCACCCAAATAAATGCTTGCCATTCAAATAAATGCTTGTCATTTATTTGGATTGGTTGAATGAATGACTAAGGTGTAAACATTTAAATGCCTTATGATCTGCTTTATTAATGTTTTGTGAGCCACCTGCATGACTTTGATGTTCATCCTTGATTTCAACTTTGGAGTGTGAGTCCTTACCAGGGACTCCCCACGTTTAGATGGGTGTCATTTTCTCCACTGGGCCATCAGTGGTCTGCTGCATCCTTCAGTGATAAGCCAAACCTATGTGCTAAGGAAATATGTCTCTGTTTTGACTCACAGATGCCATTCCTGAAAATTCTTCCTCATTTTCTATGTGTTCCTCTTTTGGCTGACCTCAGCAACTCTTCCGAGTAACAGCACACTGGTCACACTCATTTTTGATGACATGTCACTCATGTGTATTGCAGCAAAGTTTTCTCTCTTTAAGGCACACATGTCCTGCTCCTCCTCTCATGACTGTCAGCTTTCTGGTACCCTGAACACATAGTGATGTGTGTGTGTGCCAGAGGCATGGTCCACGCTTTGATAGCTTGATAAATCATCACAACCATTCATTCTGGAACAATGGCACACAAGGTGGGCTTTATTTAAAGTGGATTGGTGCTACTCTTGCTTGGTTTCCAGGTTCTGGTGTCTTGACTTAGTGAGGTTAGTATCAATCACCTATAGACACTGTTTGTCCTATGCTAACTTTGTGTCCCTCTTTCACAGGTGGTTGCCACAGCAGCCTTAAGCCAATTAGCAACAGTCCCACCATTGCCATCGCTGCTGCTGCAGCAGCTGCTGCTGCTGCCATGGTCTCTGTGGACCCTGAGGGACTCCGGGGCCCATGCCCCTCCAGTGTGCAGCCATACCATTTCCTGACATTGGCACCCATCAAAATACCTCTGCGGACGACCCCCTTCTCAGGTAAACTCAAAGTGCTGTCCTTGCAGACTGTGTACTTTTCCAGTACTCTACAGCTTGTGAGCAGCAAGTCTGGGCCAGCAGGCCTAGGTTGGTTTCCTGGTCTCTGCCTCTGGCCGCAGATGTATGCTGTGGGACATTTGAATGTAGCTCTGGGGAGGAACATTCAATGGGGTCATGCGGAGTTTGCTCAATGTCGATCTGTACAAATGTTCCTCTATCCAGAGTCAGACCTTGCTAAACCCACTCTGGCTGTGTGTGTGTGTGTGTGTGTGTGTGTGTGTGTGTGTGTGTGTGTGCAACTCTCCTGAGGGATTGTGCAAGAACCTGATAGTGACTGGTGCTGAGACTTCTGAAATTTTCTTGTGTGAAGTGTGTTAGGGAGCAAGGACAATCCACCAGACAAGCCTCAGGCTTCTGAGCCTGTGATGCACCAAGGCAGAGTTTGAGTTGCATGTAGCCTCCCTGAGTCCTGCCTGAGATTGTCAGATGGCTGTCCTAAACTGGGGTGGCCATCTTCCAGGAGGACTGGCTGTGAGATGTGGATTGTCCTAGAGCCATTGGAGCTGCTGTCCCAGAACAAGAGGGGCTGATAAACATTCTTGTGTTGTGAGAGGTACAGATTTGTTGATGTGGGGACTCAGGAGGGAGAAAAGGTGAAGTGCTGCACTGGATCTGTTGTGGCCACTACCACATGTCTGTCTGCTGACTGGAATCAGCATGCTGTCTGTCCCAGCCATCTTGTGCAAGAACGTGGAGTAAATCCTTCATTCTTATGAGTGGGTACTATTGTTTTCATTTTACTTGTTTATATGATATGAATATTAACTTCTGTGGGTTATAGTATTAATTTGTTGAGCATCCTAAATTTGAAAATCCAGAATCTGAAATGCTCTAACATCTGAAATTTTTTGAGCTCTAACATGATATCACAAGTGGAAAATTCTGCATTATAAAACTTTATATTTTGCAGATTTAAATTATTATATAAATTATCTCTAGAATATGTATATAAGGTGTCTATGGGACATAAATAAATTTTATGTTTAGA
The DNA here is from genome assembly GCA_004365215.1 of Cuniculus paca. Lineage (NCBI taxonomy): Eukaryota > Metazoa > Chordata > Mammalia > Rodentia > Cuniculidae > Cuniculus > Cuniculus paca. The sequence goes on from RJWT010014184.1 coordinate 4,726, forward strand.
GTTGGATCTTATACCCAGGGTGTCTTATTGTGTATATGCAAATATTCCAAAATTCGAAACAATCTGAAATCCAAAACACTTCTGATTCCAAGCACTTGGGTAATGGATGCTTAATCTGTATAATTAATTATTAGATTCTCTGTAACAGGAGACATGTCACTAGGTTGTCTCACACACACACACACACACACACACATTTGTAATACAAAGACAACCTAGTTTAATACTCACTAATTCTTTAGAGTGCTTTTGGTTTGTTGATTTTTTTCAGAATAACCTAACATGCTTTTTCAACTGGACCTTTGGCATTCTGTATTTCTACATTGGTTTGCTAAGTTAGTTGATCAGTAGGACATTGTATTCTTAAGAACAAAATTTTATTTCTGTTTCTACATGTCAATGAACATGCACATACAGTGGGGAAATAAGTAAAGCACATGGATAATGGATAATCTCTCTACAGAAGCCACATTTACAGTTGTGTCAAGATGTTTGCTGAGATCCATCAGTCCAGTGTTGTTTATTAAGACTGATGCTATTTTTCAAGGAAATTCAACTTAGTACATAAAACTGTGTACCTCAGGATGGTTTTACTTTCCATGCTCTTACATGATTTGTGAAATCCCATAAGAATTAGGCATCTTTTCATGTTTGCAATTCTTTAAGGTTCTGTGTTCAATTCAGTAATCCTGTGTACTCAGTGAGAAAGGCAAGTATCAACATGTAGGCCTATAGCATGTGCCACGATGGTGCCATTGGCACGGCTTCATTGGATCTTAAAAACCAATTTCTTGAGGAGAGAACACGGGTTGAAGTTGGAATGCAGTCAGGGATGGGTCAGGACCAGTGGCCTCATGTGAGCTAAGTTGAGGAGGTACTGGTGGATGCACTCCTGCCAGGGTGCTCAGCCTGAGCGAAGCATTCTTTGTGAGGTGTAATTACCAGACAATGTTGTTCCAGGTGTCTTGGTTACTTTTCTCTCTTTGTTGAGACAAAATACCTGACCCCCAAAGTGAAGAAAGTAGAGGTTTATTTCTTACAGTTTTTGGAGTTTCAGTCCATATTCAGTTGGTTCCAAGGGAGGGTGGTGTGGCTGAGGGGACAGCTGTTCATGGTGCGGCAAGAGCTAACCGCACAAAAGAGGGAAAAACCCGCTTCCTTATAGACCTTACATTGTCTGTCGGCTTCACCCCTGGGCCAGTGCAGAACTCACACTGCCAGTCCCAGCACTAGACAACAAATCAATCACAAACACTAGATTCAGCTGCTTCCATGACTACATGAGGCTTGCAGGGGCCACATATATACAAACCATAACACCATGTATGCAGTACATGAGGAGAGGATGGCCATACTCATGAGGAAAACTTTTATACATTCCCTTGGATACTTTTAGAAATACAAGGCTTGAGGGAACAGAAGGGATGGACAGCTCCCTGCTGATCAGGGCTGTTCAGGGCTGATTCTAAAACACTTTCAGTCACCAGTAGAATGAGTGAGATTTAGGAGTTACCTGTACTGATGAGCAGCTCACTAGGAAATTCCTGAAACCCCTTAAAATAGGTGAGCCAGGAGGAGGCAAGAAAATGATAGAGGGTCCTTGAGGTGCTAAGTGGTAGGGGGAATGGAGGGGAGGAAATAGAACAACACCAACAGCCAAATATTGGTAGGCTTCTATAGACAGAAAATGCGAGTCCTGTGAAGTTTGCTCCCTATGCAAGTGATGCTATAAATGTCTGTGACCTTTGAGGTAGCTACCAGTGAGCAATCCTATTTTTCATTGGAAGATATTCATCCTCATTTTAGATAAGTGGACTTGGCTTTTTGATTTACATCCTTGAAGTGGTGATAAAGGCCAATGGCCTTAGAGGGCCACATAATTCGAGTTAAATTTTGCTCCCTGGAGGCTATTTGGTTGGGGGGTGGTTGTGGCAGCATAAGAAGTTACTCTTGGGATCTCATGGGTAGGGGCTGGGGGTTGCCTCACATCCTGAAACCCCTAGGACCACCCCATGGTAAAAATTCAGTTCTAAATGTTAGTTAGTGCTTACATCGAGAGAACAATGCCACTTAACAAATTTCAAGATCCCTTGTGAGGACTTGGGAAGCTCCTCTGGGAAGGTTCATGCTCTATTAGCTGTAAGACTCTGGAGGAAATAGGCTCTGTTGGAAAGAAGGCAGAGCCAGAAGAATTACACCTAATTATGTGCATGGTTTGCAGTTTCGAGTAAGTTACCAGAGAGTATTTAAAGAGCCCCACAGGCCACTCCAAATTTAATGTAAACTAGATTTTCTCTCTGAGAGTGCTGTCAGCACAGCCTACCCCTGTGCTGCTTGCTCCTCTGCAGGACAACCACTGACCTCATGCCCATGGCAGTCTGTTCACATGGCTCTCCTCTTTCTGGGCTGTGTCTTTCTCTCCTGTGGCCTGAACAAAGCACAGGTAGGCTGAGCTGAACTCAGCCCTGTCCTCATTTAAGGGACCATGAACTCATTGCTGGGCTGAGCAGAACTGCTCTGCTTGCTGCATAATTTTTAATGCTGTTGCTTACCTGTCTGCTCCTGAATCAGACTGCAAGGCACAGGGACAGTTTAGGTGGATGGCAGGGTGTACTTGGAGCTATGCTGCCCTTCATACTGACAGCGTGAGCTGGGACAGCTGGAGGGAGCCATTGAAGAGGATGCCAGAGCAGTATCTCTGTGCCATTGTTGTCTGCAAGCAGGTGTCAGTGAAAGTTTGCTTCATTTTTTCCTGTTTATTTATATTTTAGGGCTTCCAATTGTTGAAGAAACACCTTCAGAACCAAAGATCTAGTGTGTTTTTTCCCCCTCTAAGTGTTTATAAAGAATACGCTGTTTATCAAGGGCAGAATGAAAGTCAAGTAGAAGGTCTTATGGAAGAGAGCAGAAATACTTCCCTGGATATCCTGCAGATCAAATCCCCCAAGCCTACAGCTGCAGCTGGCCCACTGTTTTGGTCAGACCTTATGCCAGGGTGGCAAGTGTTTTCTGTGAAGATTCTGATGTGCTCACCCCTATTGGATGGGATGAATGGAGGGATTAGTTTTTTTAAAAAAAAATGATGGTATTCATTTTAAAAACTTGGCCCGCCATTTCTTACGCATTCAAGTGAGAAAGGTGAAATATGAGTGAGTAGTTATCGTCTCCAGTAGCTCAAATTACTATGAAATACAAATATTAAAAGGGACCATCTGCCTTGGAGATCATTTGCCACCTGTTCTTTTGCTTCCCGAAATATTTAATGGTTTAAATTTAACATGCTGTCCTGCCACAGAACAGCTGGGGAGTGACTATTTTCTTTTTCTACCGTTAACTTGCCAGCCAAACTGCATAACAAGTCAGAGAAGTCTTCAAGCCAGAATGCTACCACCAAGCCTTTTCATGTGGCTGCTGGCTTTCCTCATTAGCAGAATCTGCAGATGTTAAAACAGGTTCTATGACAACAGTGATCCAGGCATTCAGGATAAATTCTTTCTTTTTTAAAAATCTTAGAATTGTTTTCTCCTCCACTATAATAAAAAATTTCATAATACATATTAACATTTTAGAACTTTCCAGGGACAAAAATATTCTAACACTGTAATAACATAATTATGTAAACGACAAAATGTTGGAAATTCTGCTGGTTTCTGTGAGAAAGGCAGGCATTTCTGATGGGAGGGGTTATGCTGTCTTTAGTAGAAAAATTGTTTGATATAAACCAACAAATAAAACCTTTGTATAGTATATGTGATAAGTGAACTTCTATTAAGAATGCAACTGCAAATATACAAGTTGACAGTTTTACATTTAGCTGCATCAAGGGCAGATTTGTCTACATTATTAAGATCCAAAAATGAGATCTGGCTTTACAATGAGTCTTTCTTGTCAGTGAAGTGTTGATCACCTACGTAGGGAAAGGTGTTCTTTTCACCTCATGTCCCCGGAAACCTCCCATCTCTGCTCCCTTCCCTGAGAAATGGCAGGCAATTTTTCTACATTAGAGGTCTATAGTGTTAGCTCCAGCCTACTGTTTTTTTGTCTTTTTTTTTTGAAGAAAAACTAGAACTACATTATGCATCCAAAAGCATGTATACGATTATGTGGAGGGCAAGGAATGTTAATGCAGCAGACACCCAAATGCCTCCCTCTGAGAGAAGAAAGTAAGATATTCCTGGTCCTCTTCCCTCTCTGCAGCCTTGCTCTTCCTTATCCCAGAGGTAGCCACACTCTGGACGTGTGCCAGTCATTCTGCTGCTGCTCTTTAAAAATATGTTTACTGCATGCAAATGTGTCACCCCAGACAATGTACTGCAGAATTTGGGCTTCTTGCAGTTTTACATAAACATAAGTATAGTCATGAATTCTTGGGTGACTGTCTTTCTGCTGGGTTGTATTCTCCTTTGTGTTGCTGCTCTGAGGCTGGTAGCTGCAGCACAGGCCTGTTCTCTGGTGAGAAACAGTCATCCCTGTGAACCACATCATGCAGCACCCTTCCTTGGTTGGCAGTGCTTGGGCTTCCTGAAATCCCAGACACCATTGTCTCTTCCTTTGTTTGGAAGTGCTTTCTTCTCTTGAACTGAACTTGCTCTGCTAGAGCTCCTCCTGGGGCTCTTGTCTGCTCTGTGGAGCCCTGGGCCTCCTCTGCCTACAGCATCCCTTGTATTGTCACCTGAGATAACTACCATCTCAGCTTGATCACTTGCTTCCCTTTGGGCTTGGTCTTGCTTTGGCTTGAGATTATAGAGCAGTTTCTCTGTAGGTACCTCCACTTTTCAATGGGAATCTCAAATTCCATTGTTCTATTCAGGAACTTTTGATTTCCCAACTCAGTTTCCAGTCATCAAAACACAAGAGAAAACCCTTGTATTTCCCATGGTTGCCTAAGTAAGCCTACTCCTCCAAATATGCTCTAGTTCCATTTGTTTTCAAGGCGTCAGCCATGCTGGCTGCTGCTGGTTCCTCAAGTATGTCAAGGCCCTGGCTTCCTCAGAGCCTTCATACTGGCCTTCCTGCCATGAGTATTCTTCTCCCAGCCATCTAGTACTGCATGTGGCTGGTTGTATTTCTGTCACTCTGGCCTCAGCTCTGAGAGATGCCTGAGTTCTCCCATTCTGAAATACTCTCTGGAATAAACTTCACATTGCTGAGCATTTATCTTAGCCTGGAATTTTCTTTGGTGTCTACTAATGGCTCATTTCCTCTTCTCTGAATTCTCAGATTTATGAGGGCTGTGACTCCATATTTCATTCACCACTGAATAGCAAAGGTTTGAGAAGAACCATCTCTCCTTAGCTGAATGGACACAACCATAACACATGAGATCTTCTCCTCAGAGATATTTTGGGGCACTGGATGGTTACTCCACTTCCCACCTGGCTCAGACACCACAAACAAAAATCTGCTTGCTTCAGGTCTTCCCAAGCATGGCAGATATACTTTCCACTCCTTGGTCAGCATTAGGTAGAATCTCTAGGAAGTTCAGAGTGTCAGGTATTTTATGAAGGAGCTCAATGCACTGTTCAAGCTCTGATAATTACATTCTTGTAGGGTCTTCATTTTCTGGAATCCAAATTTTTGAACTTAAAAAACCTTTGAACCCCACAAAACCAATCCCTCTATGTAAAGCTGGGAAACAGAGGTGAAGGCCAGTAAATGCAAAATTACCTAAACTCCAGTGCTAGAGAAGGGTAGAGAAAGCCAGAAATCAGCTCCCCTTTTCCAAATATTTCAAGAACTTATTTCTCAGCTACCCCATCAATCCACAAGCCGGCCATAATCATTGCATTAGAATCAATGACCAATGATCAAGGACTTCAGCCAGGCTGCTGGTGCTGAAGAGACAGTGGATAAATTTAACTTTGTTGGCCAGGCAGACCCAGGTCCAGAGCCTGCATGGGCTGTGTTCTTGCTGCACTGAGGCCCCACACCAAGAGTCAGCCTGGGCAGAGAAGGCATAGCCTCACTCAGCTCTACATTGTGCCACTCTGAGCAGGTTCTCCTGATCTTCAAGCTAGGGCCATCTTTAGAAGCCTCTGGAAGGTCTGTGGAAGGACTCTGAAAAATAGGTTGGACTGCTTATGGAAGAAGGAGTCATTCATTGCTGCTTTAATGAAAAACATCCTATGAGGAGATTTGTTGTTGTGTTAGATTGCGTTGCTGTAGTCACAAGTCAAAGCATTTTCTTCACATACTCAAGGTAACCAGAGCAGCTGGCCCCTTCCCAGCTTGGCCACTTCATTTAATTTGTGTAATAGCAGTATTGGAAATAGGATTTATGCCCAATGGCCATCAGAAGCAGGAAAAGTGATACATGCTTTAGGACACGTGAAGGAGAGGAGCCCTAAGGGTACTCACTGGAGACAGGGTTCCTACTGAAGAGTCCAGCTCTCAAATATACCTCTGTGGCACATAAATAAGACCAGTGCCTTGGGAGCACTGCACATTCACAGGGACCTGGGGGCTGTGTTTATTTGGGGTACTATAAGAACTGAGACTTTGCTCTTCGCAGTACCTAAGTTTCTAGAGGCCATGTGGGAACTGCATTTGGGCAAACATTCCTAAAGCAATGTTGGTGCGCTTGAAAGTAACTCAGCTATGAGGCACCTAGAGTAGTCAGATTCTTAGAGAGGGAAAGTAGAATGGAGAATGTCCAGGGCCAGGAATGGGAAGAGATATTTTGCGTTTCGTGGGTACAGGTTCAGACTGAAAAGATGGAAAAGCTCTGGAAATGGACAATGGCAATGGTTACACAACAATTTGAGTGTTTTTGCTGCACTGGACTGTGTGCTCAGAAATAGTTAAGGTGGTAACTTTAATGTTATAAGCATTTAACTTCAATTTTTAAAAAAGCAAGGAAAAGAAAGTAGCCCTGGTTCTGTGTGTACTGAGCACTGTCTGGAAGAGGCCCATGTGGTGCCTGGGCTCTGCCAGTCTCCCTGTCCGATAGAAGTGTGTTCTTATAAGCATTTGCATGGAATTTATTTTAGGGAATTTGGAAGGTGTCAGAACAATATTGATTAAGAGGCAGATACCACATCTAAATTGCTTACATTTTCATTGTAAGTTAAATTTCTGATGGTCTAGCACCTGCATCTTCTCTGATTCAACTCTCGTAACAGCCTTCCTGCAGTCAGATTTTGGGCAACATTCACCCTGTGGAACACAGAACTGAAGAATCAAGAGGGAAGAATACCTCAGAGTAAGGGTGCGAACAGCTGTCACAGAGCCCTGTGCCTCTGTGGCAGCTGGGCAGCTTCAGTGGGAGCTGTAGGAGCTGGCTGGAGGTAGAGCCCCTGGTCAGAGGGTGTAACTGAAAGATCTCTGGTCATGGAAGCAGCAGGAATGAAAGGCTACCCTGAACTGGGATGAGCCTGGGGCAGTAGAGGCAGGAAGGCCAAAAGGAGGGGTTGACCTGCAAGGCTAGAGCTGGGTCCCAGGAAGAGAGGGATGAGAGTGAGAGTGATAACTGGACAGCTGGGGACCAAGTTTGGGACCTAGAGGACTAAGGATATGGCTGTGTTAAATCTGGAAACTTCTGTTTTCTTGGAACTTTTTGGAGCCCTGAAAGGGCTACTGTATGCTAAACACTCTGAAATGGACCTATTGCCTGAGAACATAGTGACATCCTGTCATCCTAACTTCAACTCTCCTGGGCATGGCTGTCTATAAACACAGTTGGAAAGCAGAGCCACTATGACTGCGGTTCCTCATCTGTGAGAAGAGAACAAAGATGTTACGCAGGGCCAAAGCGCCCTGCATTCTGTATGCACTCCAAATCATAAGGAAAGAGTGGTGAGGGCTGGCAGTCTGCTTGGAGAGGGAGAGATGCATGATGTGAAATGGTCCATCTACAGTTTGTGGAGTTTTATAAGTAATGAGAAGGATGAATTTACTAATTTCATTACAGGCAGATTATCTGGCTGCCTGCGAAATCTACAAGGCTATAGCAGTCTCTGACTCTAGGAGGAAGAGAGAGGATAGCATCTTGGAGCAGCACTGGCCCAAGTATTACCTGAAACAGTGTGAGGGGAGCTGTGCTCAGACTTGGTTGTGGCTAAAGCCCACAATTCCATTCCCCACAGGCCATATCTCCTGGGGGTTCCCAGGGCTCTTGGGAGGAGGTGTCCCACATTGGCACCCAGGATGTCTTTCCCCTTGGAGGCTCTGCTGTTTCATGATGACTACAGCAACACACATGCTGAGCATTCCCCTGGGACCTACATTTCAGCTTTAATATTCTTGGTGGATACTTACCTCTCACAATAGCAGTTAATACCTGTGCCAGTCACATCGTGTCTCCTCTGTTTCTTTCCTACTTTTAGTGGAATATTGCCGTGCAATGTGCTTCTTAAGGATTTAGTTGGGAATGAGTAAGCTCTGTCATTGGATTAGGGAGCAAGAGATGGTCCTGGAGACCCTGCAGCTATCACGAGATCTGGATGAAGAAGCTTGGGAGTTTCTCCAAGGCTACTTGTGCTGTTGGGGTACTGAATTTAAGTTTCTTCTAAGACAACCTCCTCTACAGCCCACGCACAGAAATACTTCCCGTGGCAATTCCAGATGTTTCCTCGTCATTCCATGACTGCAGTGAGTATGTGTGTTTATGAGTTAAAAATCACATAACATAAAATTAACCATGAGTTGTTTTGCAGTGTTTTATTCAGTAATATTTAGTATACCCACAGCTCTGTGTGAATGCGCAGTAATCCAGTCCTAGTACCTTTTCCTTTCCCCAAAACTCATATTTGTGAATCTTTCTCTTCCCCTTGACCAGCTCTGGCCCTGGGTAACCACTAATCTGTCTCTGTGGACTCAAGGTCTCCAAAAATTTCATGATAGAATCAGAGGATATATGACCTTGTGTCTGGTCACAAGTCAAACTCTCTTACATTCTGGAAGAATCTTTGTAAGACTGATATAATCTCTTTCTTGCAGTGTAAACGCCATATATTTGGCTTTTTTGTTGTTTAAAAATCTTTATTCAATAATTTTTGCTAATTCCATGATCGTCAGATTTCCTATATTTTCTTGAATCAATTTTAGAAAATTTCTTCTGAGACTTTGTCCATTTTTTCCCTAGGTTTTCAAATTTACTGATATAAAGTGATTCATAGGATTTCGTTAATTTTTAGTTTCTTTCTGTGCCTGTACAGTTGTTCTTCAACAACAGCCCTTGCTCTACAGTGATCCAGCCCTGCCTCCGGGCCCCAGCTCCTCCACCGGGGGCTCTCGGGACACACAAGTACAGTGTTCCAGTCACCAAATTTGTCCCTTTTCTACTTATCTGGGACTGTTGAAGACAGGGACATGTTTTTCTTACTTTTTATCTTACTGCTTGACACAGATTCACCTATTGGTTCCCTTTGTCTATATTTAAGGTATATAACACAATGCTATAAGATACATATAGATAATTGAATAGTTACTATGGTGAAACAAAGCATCCATCATGCCATGTAGGTACCCATTTATTTTCTTTTCTCGTGAACAGCTATAATCTATTCATTTAGCAAAATCCTGAATACAACATACTATTATTAATTATAGTCTTCATATTGTACATCTTCAGATTTAGTTCTAAAAATACTAGTTTATATCCTTTGACTTACATTCTCCTAATGTTTTATTTATCTCTATTTATTTTACCTCAGGGTATTTGACTTTTTTTTTTTTTTTTTGCAGCACTGGGGACTGACCTCACGACCTTGCGCTTGCCAGGCAGGCACTTAAGCCGCTGAGCTAGATCCCCAGCCTGTATTTGACTTTTTAAATAGATTTCACATATAAGTAACATCATGCAATATTTTTCTTTCTGTGCCTGCTTTATTTCATTTAGTATCACCTATCCCACTTCTGCCTCTGTCATTTGGTCTGTCAGTGGATGCCTAGCCTGTTCCCATGTCTTGGATCTTGTAAACAGTATAGCAGTGAGCATGGGGGGAGTGCCTACATCTTTTTGAGGTGCTGATTTCAATTCTTTGGGTATACATCCCAAGTCAAACTACTGGTTACACAGTAGTTCTATTTTTAGTTACTTTAGGAACTTTCAGACTGTTTTCCATAAAGGCTGCAGCAGTCTGCTTTCTTGTGAACATTATGCAGGAGTTTGCTTTTCTTCAAACCCTTGGCAACATTTGTTATCTATTGTCTTTTTAATAATAGCCATCCTAAGTGATGTGATGTCTCACTGAGATTTTGATTTTCATTCCCCTGACAGTGATGATGCTGAGCACTTTTTAATATACCCAACACTTATTTGTATGTTTTCTTTGAAGAAATATTTATTTGGGGTTCTTTGCCTATTTGTGTGTTGGGTTATCTCTCCTTGCTATTCATATATGAATTCTTTACAACTTTGATGTTAACTCCTTATTGGATAATTTGCAAATACTATTTCTCAATTCCTAGGTTGCTGTTCAGTTTTTAAAAATTTTTATTAGTACATATTTGTAGTACATAGTGATGACATTCATCTTGGGGAATTGGTACATGTACACGACGCATCTTTCTTCATCTTCTTCCCCTTTCTTCCTCACCCTTCCCGCCATCTCTTGGTCTTCTTCCCTTTTGAAAAAGATCTATCTTCCTGTTTTTTATTATCTATTTTTAATCTTGCTCTGTCATTTATTTATACTTTGGGTTTCTCATATATAAGAAACTATGCTGTAAGAAACGTTGGTGGAAAGAGGGAAGGAGGTGATAAGGGGTCTTAGTGGAAGACTGGCAGCCTTTGTGGGTGAGGGGATTCAAGGAAGCAGACCTGGCTCCATGCTCAGTAACCACAGAAACTGAGTGGGTGCTGGAAGTGGATGCTATGAGAGGTAAAGGGCAAGAGCTGGGACAAAGATTTCGAGGGGTAGGGAGCATATTCATGACCTTGGAAAAAGATGAAGTATCACAGAACCATAATCTAACCTATCTACTTCCATGACTGGGCTCATCCTGCATTCCACTCAAAACGCTATGTCCAGGAAGCTTCCATCAAGCCTCACATCCAGGCAGAGTGGAAGGCCTGGTTTTTTTTTTTCTTTTTTTACCCTTGAAGTCACTTAGGACACAGGTGGGAACCACCAGATCCATGGAATGGGGCAAATATACTAACCTGACTTGAAATTAATGCTGCCAGGTGGCAGGTTTGGGTATTTTTCTCTTTCATTAGTTATAAGGCATTCTTTAGGGTAAAACTATGTGAGGACAATGTTATTTTACCACCCAACACCTTGAACTCTGAGTTACAGAACCAGGTTCTGAGAGACTGTTTCTCTCAATCTCTCTCTCTTTCTCTTTCTCTGTCTCTCTGTCTCTCTGTCTGTCTGTCTATCTCTCTCACACATCTTTTGTGTGTCTCCCCCCATCTCTGTCATCTCCGTCTCCGTCTCACTCACACGCTCACTCGCACTCACAGTCTCACTCCACATTGTCCTTAGGGACAGCCATCTCAGGGACACTGGAAACCTTTCCTGCTCACCCTTATGCTGTCTTCATGTTTGACAGTTCCATCCATAGTTTCCTTTTCTCTTTGCCTCTCCTCAACTCATGCCCCAACCTGGTTCTGACTTTAGTTACATCTGGAAATGCATCCATCAGAGCAAGACAGCTTTGGGGACAGTGTGAGTCACCTGTCCTTTTGCAGTTATGCCAAAGCCCTGATGAGGATGGCTGCAGGTTTAGAAGTTGAGGAACCAAAGGTATTTTTTCTGGCTGCTGTTTTCCTTCTTATGTTTTATAACTCATAGGTTTTTCCCAGTTATTGATGTGATGGGTGCTCATTTGAACATTTATAAGCATAGGTAGAGAAACATAAATAAGAAAATAAAGATTGAAAATCTTCCAACTGTCCACCTTCGGTGTAGGCTACAGGTTGTATCCTGCTGTAAGCACTTGCAATTTCATTTGCCTCTTTAAAGTTACAAACCATCAGGCCACACGAGGAATGCTTCTCACTCCCACTATGTCAGGAGGTTTTACGTAGATGGTTCTGGAAGGATTTGCATTTGAGCAAGTGTGATCTGACTGAGCTTTGATTCTGCAGGACTGAGTGCCTTGTCTGTTAACCCTCATTGTTAATCACTTGGCTAAAATTGTGTTGCTTCCAGGGAGCCTTGGCCTGGGCGTGATCAATATTTGCTCAAGGTGTTCTTTCTAGATGCCCAGCAGGTATCTGCTGCTTTTGTCAGCACAGTCTTCTTTGCTGGGAGAACACTGTATTTGCATTGTTCTCTGAGCAAGCACAGAACATTGTTTTCTGTTTCCAGGTTCTTATTTGCTAAGCTGAATGCTTTTGCTTCCTGCAACAGTTCGACTGCATAGGATAAACAACCACTGCTGTGCATGAGTAAGCATGCACAAAGGTGGACACACAGTACACACATGAAGAGAATCTAGCCAAGGAGAATTCAGAGAAGAAGCTGGGATAACCTTTCCAGTTTTAGGCTGGGGGTTTCTATAATCTGACAGTTTTCACAATTGAAAAGACAGCTTGTAACTTAGTTTGGTTTTTTTTTTTAGAAATTACTGAAGTCACCATTGTTATCAAAGGAAAAGAGCATGTTTTTTATGCTGAAAGGACTTGTGTGTTTGCTGCAGACACCTCCCAGGGTCATAGAAGTCAGAGTGGTGGTGGTACATACTTCTCTTTCTTTCAGATGGAATTGTATGTGCTAAAGTGTCAGGAATGACCTGCTTTAACTGCTTAAGAAAATAGGCTCTTCAGCAGCCAAATGTCTAAAACTGACTTTTCTTAGTTAAATCATTTTTTTCTATCCCTTTTCCATATTGTCCACTCCACCTTCCTTGAGTCCCTTGCAGGTAGAAATCTGAATATTCAGTGGTGAGCCCAGAGAGGCCACCTCTTCCTCAGAAAGAAGCCACTGTCAACATGAGAGGACCAGGGAAATCCCACTCACTCCTGCCTCCTTCTGGCATCTGTCAGTCTTGCACAAGCTGGTCTGGGGCACTTTCTAAGAGTGGGCATGACTTGGAGGGCAGGGAAGACTGAAAACCTCTGCAGGGTAGGATACTACTTGGGCAACAGGGCTCTTCTGTGTTGCTTCCCTCGCTGGTGAGTGTGTCGCCAGCATGATGTGTCTTCTTAGATATTCCCTGCTGTCAGTATTCAGGTCTCTGTGATATATGTACACATCATATGGAAGCTTTCATAGGTTGATTTATTTATTTTTTGGACAGGCACGTAGGCACTGCTGTGATAGACACATGTGAGAGATGCTGAAGGCTTCGATTAAGCAGATGTAAATATGTGCTGAGGAGTGGTCAAGTTTTGGATCTGATTTGAAGGCTCAGACAACAGCTGAGTTGATAGGATGCTTGTGGGTGTGAGAGGAATACAGAGTAAAGGACGACCACAAAAGTTGTATCCTGAGCAACTGCACAGAAGGAGAGCCCTTGAGAGTGGGAGCTCTGAGGACTCTGAGCTATGCAGGTGTGGGAGTCAGGTCTGGGGGCTTCTTTAATTCTGCCTCTTCCTCTTGTCACCAGCCTGTGTCTCTCTTCCTTAAACGAGATTCCTCCAGATAAGGTGCCTGTAGTTGGCAGTTCAGTCGCTCTCCTACTACTCTTTTTATCTCAATCCAGGTTGACTTTTTCCCCTCCACAGCCCTGAAATAACTCATATGGATATCAGCAAAAACTCGCATTTTCCTAAATCCAGTGTATTCTCTGTCCTTCTCTAGTAATGTTTTATTAGCATTTGATAGAGTTACTCTTTCTTGGAACTGTGTGCATTTTCCTCCAGGTCATTCCTGTGCCTGGTTGATCTGACTACCCTCTGTCCTGACCTGGTTTCCCCTCTCCCCCATATCTCAGTGTGGGTTGACATGAGCTTGGCCTGGGCACCTCCTTTCTCAGTCTCCTCTCCACTACAACACAATAGTCTGGGTTATGGGTAAAACTTCCAGTAAAACTACCTAGACTCAAACAACTTCAACCTCCTTGTTACTTCTCCTGAATCCAGTAACTTCCTTATTACTGCCTCTGAGTCCTGTCCACCTTGACCATTGCCCTAGTTCTGGATCTGTGTCCAAATGTCTATGTGACATTCTCATTTGCATCTTTAATATTCACTTTGCATTGAACAGATCCCAAACCGAGCTCAAATTTCCTCATAATTTTATCGAATAAGACATAATTTTTATTGTGGTCATTTTTCTCATGGAAGCATCTGGGGACAGAAATAACAGAGGATCTCTGGTATGAACAGTGGAGATACACGTTATAGCCATTGGCCTGAGAAACAGGTCAGAGTTACTGGTGGCCATGCAGTTGGTTGCTGAAGATGTGTTCTTATTGTTGAATGTGGACCTAAAGACTTTAATAAGAGGCCTGTTCTAACAGGAAAGCATTCGTTGCTGCCATGCAAGGCATCAGGTTTGTATTATGTACGTGAAGTAGCTGCCATTGCCTGGGTGTTGAAGAGTTATGGAGTCAGTAAAAGATTGATTTGGGCTTGTGAAAGGACATGTACAAGACAAACAACCAATTAACAATTGACAATGGATCTGAATAGTCCCCTTTTTGAAGATGTACAAATAGCCAGTAAGCACATGACAGAGATTCAGTATCTTTAGTCATTAGGGAATGCAACCACAATGAGTTACCACTTCACACACTCTAAGTAACTAAAATAAAAAGGCAGGTAATAATAAGCATTGGTGAAAATTTTCACACCCATTAAACAGTTAAATTTTTTAAAATGGACAGTAACAAGCATTGGTTTTGAGAAATCAAAACCCTCACAATAATGATGGGAATGTAACTGGTGTATTTCCTGAGAAAAACTGGATGTATACTTGGAGTAACCATCTGACCTAACAATCCTACTTCTAGGTACATACCCAAAGGACAAGAAAACACTTGTACACAAATGGGTATGGCAGCATTATTTCCTAGGGCCAAAAGGTGGAAACAACCTAAATATTCACCAACTGTTGAGTGGATAAACTAAATACAGTCTACCCATAAAATAGAATATTATTCAATAACAAAAATAAATGAAATATTACATGCTACAACATGGGTGAAATTTTAAAACTTCCATCCACATGTTATATGACTTATATTGTAAGTTTTCATTCTGTTTTGTTTAGTTTATGCCAAATGTGCAGCATAGACAAAAATCATAGAGATAAGAAGTAGATTAGTGTTTTCCAAGGAATGAGTTTTGGACAAGCTTGAGTGGACAAAGGAAGTGACTGCTAATACAGGCAAGGTTTCTTTTTGGGTGGTGAAATGCTATGAAATTATTATGTGATGGCTGTGCAACTATGTGAACCTAGAAAAAAATCATTGACTGTACACTTTAAGGGAATGAATTTTATGGTATGTAACTCATGTCTGAATGTATTCATTTACATCCCAGCTGCTGCAGGAAGCTTCGCTGGGGAAGGTGCAAAAGCACACGTTGCCACAGGCTTGAATTTCTCTAGAGAAAGATGTGGGAAACCTACTTTACATCCCAACAATTAAACATGCTTCTGTGTACAAAGAAGGCAGAAGTGGACTGTCAAACAGATTAGTTTCAATAATTTTCAGTTTAAGTGTATCTTGAAGTCATTTTCATTCCCTTTGCTGGTAACCTTGAGGATCTGCATGATTGTGATCCTAAATTCATGGGGTTGTTTTTTTGTTGGGAACGGCCTGGAGTTGGTGTTCAGGTTTCCTTGGGCATTTCTTACCAGGCAACATGAAGGGTAAGCAACATGCGATGTTGGCTGACGTATTGGAACATCAGTGAGTGACAGGCCTAGGCTTTTGCTCCCAGGACACCTCTGCAAGCCTCTAGAGATGGACTCTTTAGGGAGATCTGCTGTCTTTTGGCCAGTCTTGAGGTTCTTGGCCCCTCCCCAGACAGTGAACTCCTAGGAGGCTGGGGAGTGGCTCAGTGGGTGTCTGCCACTGAGATCCTCTAGAGAGCAGAGCAGGGGTTTCCTGGCAGAAACACCAGAAAGAGTGAAAGCCAAAAGCCATTTGAAGGATCTTGGCATGGAGTAAACCTTGGAGACACCACAGGGCACAACTCCCTAGACTTTGCATTTGTCCTCTGCTCATGGAAGCCATCAGAAACAGCAGCAGCTGCTGCTGCCTAGGACATTTCACAGGCTGGATCTTTAGTGGAGTGGATGCTCTTGGTGGCCTAGCTCTGTAACCATTGGTTTTCCCTGCTCATAAAGTGTCAGCTCTTAATGAAATACCTTCATTGGACCCAGGGGTGTGTTTCAAAGGACCCAGGAGATCCTTGTGCACAGTGCTCAGGTGTAATTTTCTCAGGGAGATGATCCCGTAGTCCTTGAGATGCTCCAGATCACTTCCCAGCAAGAGCACCTAAACAGCTGGGGTTTCTGGGGGTTTCTGAATGAAGAACTGTGATCTGCTGGAACTTGGCATTGCGGCAGAGTGTGAGGGAGGGTGTTAGCTGTATGGGGGAGGTTATAATCAGCCACATAACCAAGGCAGGGGACAAGCTGGGCTGGAAGGACCCAGACAGGATACACAG
>RJWT010014185.1:0-21226 GCA_004365215.1 Cuniculus paca
CTGATTTCTTTTCTCTCCAATATTCGCTTTCCTTCCCAAACACACAGAAACCTGTATTTTCCTTCCTGGGACTCTATTCTGTCAAAATGAGAAATAAAGAATACTGCACACAAGAAAAAGAGTAAATTAGCACAAATACCTTTTTTAATGAAATATTAGGGGTGGGGTTTGCTCAGTGATCCACTTAGCATGCAAGAAGCCCTGGCTTTAATTCTCAGCACCACCCCCCAGCAGAAATAAAAATAAAAAATGAGACCTGGGGTGTGGCTCAGTGGTAGAATGCTTGTGTACTATGCATACAATTCTTGGTTCAAACTCCCAGCACCACAAAAGATGAAGTAAAAATAAGAAGATTATTTTGTATTAATCTTATAATATTTACAAAGTGTTTTTGGTAAAGAGAAAGTAACAAATCACAATCAAAGGCAGCAATCTAAATATGTAAACATACAGCAGTGCTGAACACTTCACCTACCCAAAATGGAAGGAAGGCTTTCAAAGTCATACTATAAGTCTATGCAGTCTAGAAACTTCAGTGTCTCCTGCTCATTGACAAACTCCACAAGTTAGAGCCACTTAGGAGCTAGTAAATCTTTTGGTAGGAAAAAAAAAGATTGCTCTGGTTATAAGCATCTTGGGTTTAGAAATTTCTTTCATGATGTATCACTTGCAGATAAATCAAAACGACCACAGGCTTTTTTCCCTTAATGATTTACTTTGCATCCTTATCAAGAAAAATCCACTTTGATCACACACTCGAAAAGAGTTTTCATATATTTAACAGTGAAATAAATATCTTTGGTAGAAGACATAATAGCATATTGAATAATTTCATAATAATTTAAAAATTGTTGTAGGCTTGCATGATTCAAATCACTTAAGTCTAACTCAATTTTCTTTGTCCCCAGCTGGTCAGTTCTCCTATTTTAATTTTCAGGACCTGACAGCTAAAATATCTATAGTAAACAGTTATATCCCCCTTTGTGAGAGCTTTGTCCAGATGTCACACTTATTTCTTCCACGAAGGAAAACATAAAAACTCAAATAGCATATGAAATGAAAAATAACCGGATGAAAGGTTTAATCACAATTTTTACGGCTTCCCATTATATTATGTTTTGGTGTTGGATATGAACTCTGCTTTTTGAAGCCTTACAGTACTAATACTGCTGTTTTGCTACAAGGGTTACAATTTTAAAATCTGAGAACTAGAAAAGCACATACACTACTTATGCCATATGCATATTCCTGAGTGAATGAGGTACTTACGTCATCAATAGTATGAATCACTTTTCTCCTCATGCCAGGAAATTTAATTAATTTAAATATTACAGGAATGAATTATATAAAATCATTTAGCATTTACATAATTCTCTTACTCCATCACTCAAAATAGAGTGGAAAATGCCATTCTTTATCAATAATATCAAACAACAGGCCCTGTCCTCATCCTACCTCTCAACATTTTAAGAACAGAGAGCCATTGAACTTACTAAAAAAATAAGAAAAGCATATAAGCATAGCAGAAGAGTGACATCAAGAAGGGACTTTAAGAAAATAATAATAAGCACATAAATTACACTTATCTATATTCTTATTTTTTTTAGGAATTCTGAGTCATATTCTAAAAAAAGAGCAGCCCACATTTTTAGGTTGTGTCTATACACGGGAATACAGAGCCTGATGGGAAATGATAACATTTGGCAGTCTTAGTTAATGCAAGGCCATGGTCAGTAGTACAGCAGGTTTTGGGTTGGATTCCCAGAGCATTTCCTTAATACAGATCTTGCTAGAATGAACTACTTCACTTGTAGCTCGTGGGCACTGGGGAACAAAACAGCCTTTGTATCTCTTCACACAGACACCCACAGGAAGACAGGGCCGGGAGGACTTTGAAAGCTGCTCTCAACCAAACACTTTCACTCTGGTCAACTTCTGCTTCACGTCAGCACAAGGCTGCAATACAAATGCATCTATTTTTCCCACTAAAAAATAGAATGAGTTTATGGATGAAAAGCTAGGATGAAGAAAACCCAGAATGAATGTTGAAATGTTTCAGGGCAGTCACAATGGCTATGTGTAATCTAGAAACCTTAAATTCTGAATCTAGAGCTTAAATCTAGAAATCTTAAAATTTTGCCACTAGAATACTTATACCTCCACTTCCCGAGTTACAGGCTAATTCTGAGAAAAGAAAGCATTTCACAATCATCACTGAAGTTTCACAGTGTTAGTAGAAACCCTCTTAAATGGTGATTAAAAAAAAAAAAACTCAGCCAACTGTTAAAGGCAGAAGGAATGGGGCACAGAAAGTGGGCATCTGCAAATATGACTCCAAATGATTTTGGCTCCCTGGTAGAGGAAACCCTGAGGTTAACCCGGGTCTGTAAGGGCTCAGAAAGCAGTGAGCACAGGAGAGCCCCAAGCCCCCAAAATATCTCCCACACATTCCACTAATTGTCATTGTCGAGGCATTTGGGTTAACAAGCTCCTCTTTTAAAATGCAAATGTCCCCAGGGAGGGTTAAGCCTCATTCATACCTCATTGCGAATTAGTTTAATTAGATAATCAGATCTAATTAATTGAGGGCTCAGGGAAAGAGAGTTTTGATTGAGGTGGGCCGAAGGGAGGAAAAATTTGGAAGGGATTTGGGGTGGGAGCCTCTGAAGAACAAGGAGGAAGCATGAGGACAGTGAGTCACAAGGAGTTGGAAAGGTCCAGAAAGACCAAGAGCGTCAAAAGCAAAATTTGTCTGTTCCTTTGTTTTGTGCAGGGTCTTAGAGTGCCAGATGCCATTGAAAAACACCAGCATGTCTGCCCTTCCTTCAAGTATTAGGATTCATTTGCAGATTGCAAATCTCGTCTTTCCTCAGTTCATACTCACTGGATCTGGCCACATTTCTTATCTCAAGAAAGGAAAAAAAGAGTAGGAGGATAAGAAAAAGGAATACAGATGCACTGTTCCACTGTTTTTACTGGAAGTGGGTCCCATAACTGAAGTTTCCAGATTTCCTTGCAAGGAAGGCAATGTTTCTCCCACCCAGCTACTGACAAGTGACCACTCCCCTTGTGGCTGCAGCTGTTTACCAAGTCTGGTGCAGATGAAGGCTGCTTTTGAATTCCTCACGCTGAGTGCCTCAAAGATGCTTATGGAGCACATTAGAATGATGGGTGGCAAGCCAGGTTCGTTCACATCCTGAACATGGAATTGATTTACTATGATTTACTTTTAGCTACAGTTCTTCAGCTAAAAGTATAGGCATATTAGAACCCTAATCGGGCTGTGGCAAGGCTGAAGCGGGACAATATAGTGAACACTTACAAGATACCTCACACAAGGCAGCATTCAATAACAGTGGGAGAATGCATGTGTGTCCATAGCAGGCCCAGCTCCCATACTTCACAGGGCTCCTCCACGTCTCCGGGTTCTACAGCATGCTGTGCTCTGGACGTACCCCTCATTCTTCAGCTCTCAGCTGCAAAGCCCCTTCATATTAGAAACTTGAGCAAAGCCCAAGCTCAATATGCTCCCTTAGCATGTTACATTAGTGTCATGTGAGTGGCCCATGATTCATCTGTATCTTCAAGGCTATTAGCAGTTCTTTAAGAGCAGAGAGTGAGTGCTCTGAGCACTATACTCTCAAAGCCTAGCATACAAGTGCTCAGTGCCCATCTTCAGAGAGAAGGGATGGAGAAAAGATCAAAACATAAGTGTTTACCTAAGGGTCACACAGAGTTCTGTCATCTGAAAGGAATGTGACAGAAAAAAAAGTCATTTTGAGTTGGTAGCTGATGCAGGCACAATCTTTTTTTAACAATACAGAGATCATAGTCTCAGAATACCAACGTTGTGTAACATTGGAAAAATATTACAAAAAATATTTTAGAAAAAACATCACTACTACTTGGCTAGATCCTAAAGGATCAAAGCCTAACTCTTTGGGAAGAATAATTCTACAACCAAGATAGGCACTGTTCATTTTTCAGAAGGTGACTTTCAGACAGAAAATATTCCCCAATGTGCAAAAGAATGGTACACCACAGAGACACGGTTTCTGTGAGGCCACCTTGAACTACTGTGCTCTTGGGAAGGGCTCTGTTTTTGTTTTTGTCTAAGCTTAGATGCAGGTATCAACACGTCCACCTTCAAGTATCCTACATTCTTACAATAAGGTTTTATAGCCTCATATTTTTCTCATTAGAAGAAATATAGCAGTGCCAAATTGTTCTTTAGCATTGTGGTTTGTTCCATAAACAACAGAAGGCACTCATATGGCAAAAACAGCTTTTCATGGGCTGAAAAAGCAAAAAGACAAGCAGAAAAAAATGTTTTGGGGAAAATTTTTTATGGCCCCCTTTAGAGATGTCCAAGCTTTAATAAGATTACTAAGAAAATCATTTTAGGGAAGAATAAGATAATTGTGAATCATGGAATATAATTAGAGTCTCCATATCTCCTCTAGGCCCCAGAGAAACAGCTGAATCTGGGACCAGAAAATGCTTGGAGAGAACCCCCTATGGCAAGGCCACTTCTCTGAGCTATTTTTATGTTGACCTCTCTGCTCCTCCACCTCTGGGTCCGTGCTGATCCATCATGGTCTTGGAGAAGATGTCATGAGGAAGGAGTGAGGCGTGTCTCAAAGTCAGGTGGGCTTTACTTTCATCCATAGCTCTGACAATTAATTTGCTCTGTTACCTGTGGTAAGTCATACCACCTCTCTGAAGCTGCCTCCTCCATAGAACCATATTATCAAGCGTGATGGTTAATCCTAATTGGCTTAGAGACACTTAGGAAATTAGTGAGGCACACTTCTGAGTGTGTCGGGGTGGCTCATCAGTGTGTGACCTTGGAGACAATGTTTCCCTGATCTCTTCCTCTCTGGTGTTTCTGCTATGCACTGCTTCCCAGCTGCTACAAAGTGAGCGGCTTTCCTTCACCATGCCTTTCTGCCATCTTCCTGCCTTGGAGCCAGCCCACCATGGACTGAAACCTTTGAAACAGCGAGCCTAACAGACCTCTCCTTTAAGTTGCAGGTGTCAGGTATTTTATTGCAGCAACAGGAAAGATGACCACATCAACCTTCATAGAAGGGATTAAATGAGGTAACAATTTACAAGCATCTAACACAGAGTCTGACAAACAATAGACATTCTTACAACTCATATCTACATTTATTCTAATTATTGGCCCTTATTTCTATCCTACTTTATCTTAGTTCTCCTATGATGATATGATATCTCAGGATGACCAGGCTCTGACATGCTTTTTCTCCTGAACTCCACATTGCCTTTGGAGACCGTCTTTCGGACCTCTTCCTAACATCACTAGAGTCAATGAATGTGGTGAAAGATAAACATGCTCGGCTCATGTTATCTGTGGGAAGCCTGACCGAGTTAGCTACATAGCACATGGGAACATTCTACAGGAAGTCAAAGTGATCATCTCTTCATTTGGTCTATGACTTTACTGTGATCAACCTTGGGTTCTATGAAATTACCTTGGTCTTTAAAAGGCTTTTGTGGATGTGAAACTAGAAAAGAAACTGCCAACATCAGTTTGGTTTGATTGCCATGTTACTTCTAGAATTGGTTCTAGACTCTCTAGAGACAAATTAGGGGCAGAGCTGTCCCAAGGCTGTGGAAATTCAAGAAACTGCTCAAAGTTTTAGATTTCAGAAGTCAGACTTCAGCAGCTAGTCACATTTTAATAGCTTCCCTGAGAACCGGCAGTATGGGATAAAGGGGGTCATATGCCTACTTCATTTATTCATGCACCATCATTCATTCAGTCGACAAATATTTATTACATATTTATCATATGCCAGATCCTATACTCAGACTGGAGACACATAGTATGAGACACTGCATTCAGAGAGATAAACAAGGAGACAATCAGGTAACACAGAGAGCAATGAGCTAAAAGAAGGAAGGACACATTACAGAAGTCTTCTTAGAGAAGACTCTGGGACAGCATCATGGGTATGAGTAGGAGTTAGCCCGGGAAGAAGGTTTCCAGGCCAGTGATACCCCAGGGGAGTGACCGAACTACAGTAAAGTTGGGCAAAACTGATGTGGCATCCTAGAAAGTAATCTGCAGGGCGGAAACAGGAGGCTGAAAGGGGATGTAGGCACCCAGACACTGAAGAGACTTAGTAGCCATGCCAGGAAATTTGGATTTTATTTTGAAACACTGGGAAACTCAAATATCCCATTAAATTAAGCTTCTACCAGGCCAGGATCCTGTCTCATTCCTTTTTGTATACCTCTGAGTCTCACACAGAAGAGTGTCTGATGTTTCCTGATCTAAACAGTAGAATGAATTCTTTCCAAATTAATCTCGACTTGTAAAAAGGGCAAATAATATGAATATGACCTTAATTTTCCTAAACTTAAAAGTTTTCAATCAAAAATATTTAAAGATCTATGGATGGATGCTCCTCAATTTACAACCTGAAAAACCCATCCTAAGTTGAAAATACCAAAAGCTGAAAGCATTTCATACACCAAACCTGCTGGGCAGCACAGATTAGCAACGTAGTCTACTGTGGGTTCTTGGTTGTGTCTCCTCGGGGCGCTGTGCTACCTGCTGGTACCCAGCACCTCTAGGTCTCACAGGGTATACAGCTGGCCTGGGAGAAGACCAAAATACAGAATTCAAACCAAGCATAATTTCTACTCAATGTGTATTGCTTTTGCACCATCATATGGTTGAAAAATCATTAAGTCCAACGATCTCAAGTTGGGGGCTGCCTGTACTGTCTAATCTAAAACAAATTTCGCTGTTAACCATGTGTTCACGCCGTGTAAGATGGTTGTCATATGCGTACTTGCAAATTGCTGACAGGCCTCCTTGACTGGCACCGTGTCAAGGCATTGTATTGCTGGCCCACACTACTAGCACTGCCAGAGAGCAGAGCCAGAAACAGGCCCTTGTACACAGAATACATCTTTGAGATTTAGTCCTCCCTTTTTTGAAGGCACTGGGGATTGAACTCACACACGCTAAGTGAGTGCCCTGCCACTGAGTCATATCCAAGACTTATTTCCCCTCATTTTATTTTGAGCAGGGTCCTGCTAAATTGCCCAGGTTGGTCTCAAACTTGTAGTCCTCTTGCCTCGACCTCCCTAGTACCTGGAATGACAGTAATGTGCCACTGTGCCCAGCGAGTCTTTAATTTAAACTGGACAAATTATTCATTTTACTTCACATCTATATGAATGTTTCAAAAGTAGTTGCCAGTTGAATTACTTATCACATTCTCACTCACACCCCTCTGATTTTTTTTCTTGGAATGTGTGTGATAGACTTGAATGAATTACTTGGTATATGCTGGTATACCACCTTCTCCTCCATGAGCTGCTTCAGGCCGTTGGTAGAACAACCCTGTTCTTTTGAGTCAGACTACATTCAGTTTCAATTTCTGCTTTTTCTATTACACAAGCTTGGACAAATCACTCCACTTTGAAGTTAACTTCTTCACCTGACACAGAAATAGTAATGCCTAGTCTGTTTAATCATTCTGCACAACACCTACCATTTGTAGTTAACGCACGCTGCTAAGTAACCCACCATCCTCTCATTAAACAGCTGTATACTGAGAACACGCCATGTGGGAGGCACATGTCCAGACACTGGTATATAGTGACAAAGAGGATAGACAAAAATCTGTCCTCATGTACCTTATAAGGAAACATGTAAATACTTAATAGAAAATAATAATTTCAGAACAGACGAGTAACATGGGGAAAATAAGAAACGGCAATAGGAAATAATGGGATTGCTGAGAGGAGGAACAACTATTTTTCTTAGCTGTTTAGGAAAAGCCTTTCTCAGAAAGTAAAATGTGAATGGATAAACTCGTTCATCCATTAGGAATGAAAAGGAAGAAGCAGAAATGGAGAACTGACAAAAGGGCATTTCAAGCAGAAGAAACAGAAAATAACAATTCTCTGAACTGGCCAAAGCCTGGCCTATCACAGATATCAGCACAAAGTCAACGCAGCCAATGCGGAAGGAATGAGTGGGGACTTGAGGGACAGTGAGGGTGAAGGGCCAGGCAGAGGCCAGATCACACTGCATGCTGCAGGTATGAAGTGCGAATTTTATTCGAATGGCAACGGCAAGTCACTGGAGAGGTGTGGGCTGGATTGTGATGTGATCTGATTCAGGTCTCAAGAATTCTTTGTCTGCTAATGTGAAGTGGACCATAGGACTGGGAGGAAAGGACAGGGAACAAGACTGGAAGGAGAGAAACAGTTTAAAGAGTCCTTCAGGTAACCTGGGTGAGAAATGTTAATGATTAGTTAGCAAACTTGCTGTCACAAGAGACTGAAGCTTAGGACAAAAGACGGAGTTTCCCACACTGTGAACACTGTAAGTAACGTGGCTAAACACTGCTTCGATGACTTGCCAAAAGGCAGACTTATCCCAACGGCTACCCCTGACAACCTTCAGCATTGACAAAAAAAGCCGGGAAGGGAAGAAGGTAAATACGGTGAGGTTCTTCAGCTTTGTTGACAAGCAGTTCATGGTGAGAACCGACAGTCAAAGAAGGAGGGAGATCTGGTGGAGACAGGGATGCTGGCAAGAACTGGAGAATGAGAGCATAGAGCAGCCTGCATGTCCACTGTCCCTGTTGGTAAGATATAGCTGGCCTCAAGGGTCACCGAGTTGTGATGGAAGATAGCCGAACTCACGCTACCTCACCTGTACCCTTGGCAATACCCTGGGAACCAAAAAATCTGCTCTCCAGTTTAAAGGAGCCCAAAGGAAAAAACTAAGACTGTCAGAAGAATTGAGATGGGGTACTGAGTGAGTAGCTCAAGCCACAATGGATCCCCACATCGGGAAACAATGCTAGGGGTGGGAACTAGCAAACCATCTCCCAAAGATTAGCCCCGGTAGTACGAGTATTGATGATCAGTTTTAATTCTCAAAGCTCAATTTCAAGCTCTGCATACTGGTATTTAAAGGCATTTGTGTGTGGGGTGTGTGTGTGTGTGTGTGTATTTTTTAAATGGTTAGTGGCTTTAATCTAATTTCAGTGGCAATGTCAAGTCACTGGTCCATTTCTGAAAAATCATTGTTCTCTGAGGACAGGGGCTGAGCTCCTTTGCTGGCTCCATGTACGAATCTTTCACAGTTCCACACACCTGCTCAGCTGTGTACATCATTTGTCTTTACCTTGCCAAGCTTCATCCTCTAAAACCACTATTGGTATTCCTTTATAACCCTTTCCTAACTAATTGGCCTTGAAGTGGCCAGCTATCTCTCTGGTCTTTTAGAGAACTTGAATTCTATTTATCATATGACCCCACGATCACATGTTGCATCACCCTAAGTAGCTGATTTCTTAAGAGCAAGATCCTGGTCTTTTACTTTCACTTGGAGTCACAATGCCAGGCACGGTACAGCCTAAATAAATGTAAGTGCAATGTAAATACTGAGCATTTAGCTCTCTGCAAAACAAACAGCAAAAACAAAGAGAAAATAAAATACTCAAGAAATGAAATTATGGTAAAAGTAATATAATGTTAATGTTTGGTATCATACAAGGCTTGCTCAAATAGGTGTTAAATGTTTAAATTTTAAAAATGCATTACAGTAAAAAGCACATTGCCATTAGTTCTCCTCAAAATCCTTTTGCTTAAAGCACGTCTCCTATTATTGTTCCTGCCACTTCCTATTTATTTATTTATTTATTTTGGCTTTTTTGAGACACGGTCTCACAATGCAGTTCAGGCTGGCCTTGAGCTCACTTTGTAGCTCAGGCTGGTCTTGAACTTGCAAGGATCCTCCTGCCTCAGCCTCCCAAGTGCTGGGATTATAGGCGTGCATTACCATGTGGGGCTTTTTCTGACTTTTTGAGAAGGGGGTCTCGCTATGCAGTTCAGCCTGGCCTATGTAGCTCAGGCTCATATCTCGAACTCCCATCAATCCTTGTGCCTCAGCCTCCCGAGTAGTGGAATTACAGATGTGTATGTGTGTGCGCTACCATGCCTGGCTCCTGCCACTTTCTAAAGCAGTTCTAGAAGTCTTCTTTTATGTCTTTTTTTTTTTTTTTTTGGTACTACTGGGGATCAAACTCACGACCTTGCACTTGTCAGGCAGGCGCTTGTGCTGCTGAGCTATATCCCAAGCCTATTCTTTTATGTCTTTATGAGGTATGATCAGAAATACAGCTGAATGCCATCCAATAAAAAAGCAGGTTTTAAAAAACAGTACAGTGTGTCCTTATCCACCTCATTCACTAGATCTGGCACAGTGTGACTTCTGGCTTTTCCTGAAGTCAAAATGACCGTGAAAGTCGGGCATGATGATAAATGCAATAATTCCAGAAAACTGGAGGCAGAAGCAGGAGGATCACAGTGAGTTCAAGCCCATCCTGGACTACACAGCCAGACCTTGTCTCAAAAAAAAAAAAAAATGACCATGGAAGACAACTGTTTTGTATCGATTCAGTACCTCAAGGCAACAACAGCGCAAATAAAGACACTTGCAAAAGAAGACTTTCAAAACTGCTTCAGAAAGTGGCAAGAAAAATGGGATGTGTGTTCCAAACAAGGGAGAATATTTTGAGGGTGATTAATGGCAATGAACCGTTCACTGTAATAATCTCTTAAAACTTTAAACATTCATTTTATTTTTCAATCATGCCTTATATCTAGCATGCTCATCAAACTTGGAAAATATTTACAAACAAGTTTAGATATAATGAATTCTCCCATAATTAGCAATCAAATATTATCTATGCTTAATGCAAAGCCTGAAAGTATTTAAACCAGAAAGGAGAAACACATTATCAGAGTTGGAAACCAGAAACCTAAGACTGCCTTAAACATTATATGGAAGGTAATAGTGTGGCTGTACTTCTTTAGATAGCCCCTCAATTTAAAAAAAAAAAAAAAGTTGAACAAATAGCCCAAGAATAAGAGACCTGAAATTTTAAATGAGGAAATATATGTATCATTTCTTGAGTAGTTCTTGAATTAAAAACAAATTTTTATATTTACATCTACAAAAGTCATTTAGTTTGGAGATTATTTGGGATTCAGATAAGTGGGTAGCCTATTTCAACACACCCTGAAATTAGAGCACAGGGACACAGAACAAGCTATTTCTTTTAGAAATTTATTTATTTATTTCCTGGATCATATTTTCTGTGTAATATAAAAATGGCCTAAGGCTGGGCATGATTGCCTGGTGGTGCATGCCTATAATTCCAGCACTCAAGAGGCTGAGGCAAGGGGATTGCTGTGAGTTCAAGGCCAGCCTCAACTACATGGTGAAACCCTGTCTTAAAAAGACAAAAAAGAAAAAAGGTCTACATGGTTCAATAGATTCATGGAAACCTTCTTTTTCCCTGCTCCTTCCCTTTATTGGAGATTGGATCCAAGGGAACACACATACTAGACTAGCTCCCTACCAATGAGCTATATCTCTTTTTATTTTAAGATAAAGTCTCACTAAGTTGCAATCCTCCAGCCTCAGCCTCTTACATAGCTGCGATTACAGGCAGGCACCACCACACCAGTCTTGCTTCCTTGTTTTTGGTTAGAAGGTTTTCTTCTCAAAGAACAGTTGTAGGTTTTTTAAATTTGGTAATTAAAATCTAACCTATAACAGTAAGGACTGCATGCACATTGGATCCAAAAGAATGAGATCGCTAACATTGAAAGATATAAACAGTAATCAGGATTACCTTGTAAGAAAAGGTCTAATCTGTTCATCTCCATGAAACACTGTCATTCTAAACCTGTTCTACTATTGCTAGTGAAAGAACTCTAGATACATAGTTAAAGAAAAATCATCAGAATCATGCTAATTCGAAATCTAGCAGAGAATCTGAAACAAAAGGGCATGATAAGCTTTGTTTAAATCCTTATTCTGATTATTATTTGTAGAAATATGATATTTGAGACCAACCAAACCAAATTGCAGTTTTTTAGTGGTACTGAGGAAATGCATACATATTTTAGCCATTTAGTCCATAAGTAAAATTATTTTTGACATTACAAGTCAATCTTCATGAAATGCATTCCAATAGAAAAAATGACATTTTATATTATGCAGTAAATATTATTAAAATGTCTTTCTTCAAGTCTTGACATTTAAAAGCAATTCTGATGTTAAATTTTAATTCTGTACACAGGCACCACACAGTTCTTTAGATATGTCATGGAAATTTCAAAATGCCATCAATATTATGATTTTTGTGAAAAAGAAATATAAATATTTTTCACTTTGGCAAGAAAAACAAAAATAAAGGAACTTGTAAAAAGTATCACTGAGGCTCAAAAAGTTAAGCATTCATGATAAACTTTAAAATAATCAAAACTGAAATAATAACTATAATTAAACTAAGCCCAACTCCATAAATTCCAGATACATAAATAAAATAAGCCAGTAAAAGATTACCAAAGCATGTGCTTGGAATGTAACTCACTGAGGCCCTGGGTCTAATCTGCAGCACTAAAATAAAATAGAATAAAATAAAATAAAATAAAACAAAGCAAACCTATTTTCAACTGAAATTGCTAAAACTGTAATATAACTATTATCACAGGAAATTCATTTTCTTAAAAAAATGCAATTAAAAACTATGTGGAGAATGTTTTCTTTTAGGCCTAAAATCTTATCCAAGCAGATTATTAACAAGATAAGATCATTTACATAAAACGTGCAACCCCCTTGGAGTTCAGAGGTAATATTTTGTCACATGGGGAACTGACTCTCCAGACAATTACCTGCTGAAACAGCAAATCCTCTTCCTAGAATGTCTTTGTTCCTAGACTCTGCATTTCCAAAAAAAAAAAAAAATCTATGCTAAATATTAACTTGTGCCTCTTTGACCCAGATTCCTGAAAAGGTATCAAACAGGGGAAAGGATTCTTCACAGGGTCCACACCACCCCAATTCCCAAAGATGGTTTTAAGAAAAGATTGCTTTGATGTTTAATAGAATCAGACATTTGGACTAAAACAGTCCTGTCTCTCTCCTCTATCGCCGCCACCGCTGCTAACAATTATAAGTTTTCAGTGCTCTGAATAATTCACAGTCTCATCTGTTCTACTCAGTGTAAAGACAACGTTGAGAGTACAAGGTCACTTTTTTTTCTTCACAACTACTGACTTTTCCAACCCGACACCAGTCTGATTGCATGATACTCCTAGTGTTTGACACACTTCCCCTGACAGTTTCTTAACAGCCGTTAGTCTATTTAGCTTAGGGTAATGAAAAATAATAAGGGTGCAATGGAGTGTCAGATCTCTTCCACAGTAATAAACACAGGTTCAGTGTTTTCCCCTTCATTTTTTCTCAATACAGTTAAAACAACGTAGTATTATCTCTTATTGTAATGTTGACCAATATCAATCCACAAATGTATTTAACAAACCAGACCGCCTAGACATTAATTATATTTTACAGATAATGAAGATTTTTTAAAAATCAAAATTATAATAAACATTTTATGAGCGATTAACACCTGTGAATATGCCTCTCTGGGGTCATCTGGAAAATCTTGCAAACACAGAGTCATGCAATTCATAATCTTGGAGTAGAAAGAAAACTGGAATGGCTGGCAATACTCAAATTTCATTCATTCATTTTCATCTGAAAGTGAGACCAGTCAGGAGACAGAGGCACGTTTTTGTAACCCTGAAATAAAACTCTAACCTTCCTTAAGTGTCAATTTTTTTTTATTTTAATTAAGCTCTCATGTCTTGCAAACTCAGACTTTGTAAAGGGGAAATATTTTTAATGTTTTTAAAAGGCAAGCGCCACATAATAAACACTTTCTTTAAGCAGAAATACTATACCACAATGTTGAGGTAATACACATATCTACATCAAGACTGAAATCCCACAAACACTGCCAAAAAATCTTGCAATCAAGTAAGTCTCTGGGTTAACCTTTCTTACACTGCTTAATAATAATTCCTTACTATTTTTGCTAGGAAAAATTTTAAAGTACTCAAAAACAGAAAAAAAAAAACAGGACAATGAACCTTCATGTATTTGTGACTCTCATTCAAAAATCATTATCAAATCAGCTTCATCTTCCCATTCTTTTTTCTTTTTCTGAAGTGTTTCAAAGCAAATTTCAGAGACTTTTCTGTTTTACCACATGCCCTTGAATATCAAAGCACTCATTAGGTTTTCTTCATGTGTGTTAATTTGGAGAACCCAATTGGTTAATGCAATGTCTTATTTCAAATCATCCTAGGAGTCATTAGGAAACTCAACCAATTAGTTTTAGCATGAACAGGACATATGTATCACATATTTATCTTTATCCTGAAAAACTGAGCTGACCTGATAAAACCCTCCCACATCTAAATTAATCCATAAAACTATATGTTCAACATTTTTTAAAGTAACAATCTCGCACATGCTAGCTGCAAACCAAGACCAGACGGAAAGGCTACATGAGGTCTCTACAAGAACCATAACAATGACAAATACTTGCAAAGCACAAGGAACGTATGATCCAAGAAAACAGGAGTCCTCATTATCACCACCTCAAATTCATTCAATTTAATATGTGGAAAAGTATATATGTAATGGATGTATTTTCTCTATATTATCATATTTTATAAAAATATATTTATATAATTATTATACACTTAAAAAGATTGCTATTGCTATAAGAGCTGAAATCAATTTTTAAAAATGCAAAAAATAAAATCAAAATAGGGAACTCACGGTTTTTTCATACATGTGAACACTGGGCATATTTCTTTCTTATAAATTGTCAATAAACTGTCAAGGTGAAGGTAATTCTATGCAGTTCTTTGTTTAAAAGAATAGCTCATGCCAGGCCTGGTGGTGCACACCTGTAATCCCAGCACTCAGGAGGCTGAGACAGGGGGATTGTTGTGAGTTCAAAACCAGCCTGGGCTACAAAATGTGAGTTCGATCCCTGGTGCCACAAAAAAAAAAAAAAAAAAAAAAAGACAAGGGCTGGGGGGATTTAACTCAGTAGCCTAAGTGCCTGCCTGGCAAGGGTGAGATCGCGAGTTCAATCCCCGGTGCCAAAATAAAATAAAATACAATAAAATAATAGCTCATGAAATATATTAGTGATGCATGCATATAATAGAATAACTTGACTATGAATTTTTATCCACTTTCTTGTTTTATGACAAAAATTTCAGATTCTAAACAAAGAAAAGAAAACTGATACTCTATACCCATTTTCACTTACTGAAGACAGATGAGCATTTTCAATTGTCATATTTACACATTATTAAAACACTGAAACTACTCTCAAAGAAACTCATGTAAACCTTCAAAAGAAGGATAATGAACATTTTACCTGCACTTTTTTAAACAGCTGATTAAGACAAAGAATACACTCATATAGTGGGAAAAGTCAGAGAACTCGATATAAAAATGAAAGTCCTCACTGCTGTTTTGAAAAATAACTTGGCAGTGACCTTGAAGATGCTTGTTCTTACTAACAATTTCGGGGTGGATATTCCCATGGAAAAGAGTCTGCATGGTAAGACCTAGATATCTTTCTTTTAAGGCTATTGGCATTTCTATTATAAAAGCATTTTATAAACATTCCCCTAAACCATGCGTTTTTTTGTTGAGATTTATGGCTATAATAAACACTTGGTTGTTGAATAATAGTTAACACTCTTCCATTTAGAATTGAAGTTCAAAATGACAATAATTATTGCAACATCTTGAGTATTTGGCACCTCAGAGTTATAGTTAAATAACCTGGCTATTTTTCTATGAAGGAAAATATTCAAGGTGAAAAAAATTCTAGGAGTACGGTTTTCTTTTCAGTGTTGGGTTATATTCAGTCTAATATTGTGAGAGATTATAATGGCCAAAAGACTTGAGAAAAAAAAGTTCTTAATTCTTTTGTTTATGTCCAATCTATGGGATTATCTTCAAATATAATAGTTATTGAAGTGACATTTGGACAGACAAATGTTTACCAAAATGCCTGCTTTCATAGTATTAAATATTTCTAAATTGCGAGTAACTATAGAAACTGTCTTATTTAAAAATCAAAGATAGGGCAGTATATGTCCCAGTTTGCCTGGGATGGTTCCTATTAAAGAAAAAAAAAATGATAGTTTTAAAACTTAAAGATATGAAAGACACTAGAAGCCAATCGCTTACTCAATGAGCTTGTACTTCATTACAGAGGACTAGGAATAATTTGTAGGAGAAATTACCCAACACAGGTAAGGCTGACAGTGATCAGATGATGCTATCTAACTTTGGCTGTTTTCTTCCAGAATCGTATCATTTTAGACATGAAAACGCACCTGCGTCAGTGGTTTACAAACTCTTCCCTTCGGATTTCCTTATAGGATTGGGTGCAGAGGCGTCAGACGCTATTGGGCAGAGGGGGCAAGGATTCACTGCCGCTCATGAGACGTTTTCCACTCTTACCTATTCTACACGACGTTCCAAAGATAGCTGACGAAGCCATGAAGACACCCTTCTTTATGATTCCCAGAGAACTTAAGTCACAAGTCCCTTCCACCCTCTTGGTGTGGGGCCAAGGTGGAACCACACAGAGCTGTCTGGACAGTTTTTCACACTATCCATACTGGCAGTCTAAACTGGCAGATGAAATAAGAAAACATGAAAATGAAGGAAAAGATTTACAGTTATGCAAGGATTCAGGTTCATACTTGGTAAGAATAGATTCTCCCTTAAAAATAGAAATTATTCTAAAATTTTGTGGGCAAGAATTCCATCCTATGTAAGGAAGAGAAAAAATGTCAATATTCCTCTGTCCTTTTATCGGAGACCATGAAATCTTAGCAACTGTAACTTACAGTGAATATAATTGGAAATAGTGCCCCTCTCTCCCAAAACTTTACATACGCAGAAATGTTGAATAAATGCAAGTATTTTTAGAAAGTAAAATTAAGCTGGACATGGTGGTGCATGCCTGTAATTCCCAACACCCTAGGAAGCTGAGGCAGGACGATAACAAATTCAAGCCCAGCCTGGGCACCTCAGAGACTCAGAGAGAACTTGTTTTAAGAAATAAAAATGACTGAGGATATAGCTCAATGAGAAACCACTGGATTCAATCTTAGTACCTCAAAAAAAATATATATATATATGGAACTGGTAGTATAGCCCAGAGTGCATACTTTGCATATATAAAGTCCCGAGTTTAATCTCCAGTGCACACAAGTGTACAAGAACACACACACACACACAGTCTACCTTGAAAACTAAATAAAAACCCTCTCGTGTCTGGGTTATAAATGAGTCAGATGCAGGCCTTAACTTAGAAGCAGACACTCCGCTGGATGACCTGAAGAAGTTTCAGACCCTTCCCCCCAGGAACTGTCAATGGATGAGGTTTGGATACCAGACTTGGGGACACTGGTTGTGTTTGTTACACAAAGCCATCCCGTCTCTGAGAAGGTGAGTGGGAAAATTTTTGTCTTTTGGTCCAGAGTCTCAGCCAACAGCTGCTTAGGTCACCACTAGGAAAATCTTCTTGAGTGAGGAAAACCCAAAGTCTGCAATGTGTGGATGTCAAAGTCATGTTTTTACAATCCTGATGAACCTTTGACATAGACATTAAATAAAAATAGATATGCAACCCGTAGGGCCCAGCAGAGACCTCATGCAAAGGCATTCCACAGGGATACCACAGGAACCAGAGCTCCACTTGGGCTCCAGCTGAAGAGGAGTTCACACTAAAAAAAAAAAAAGATAAAGCCTACGGGAAAATGATTGCTGCGGGCATCTGCCATGAGCAGAGATCATACTCTAACAATCATAGAAAGACCTAAAAGAGAATTTAAAAAGTAAGAGAGAAAGAAGGAAACAGAGACCACACATCTGGCTCACACACATTATGTATTGTACATCCTTACTTTCTGCTCCCATCTTCTTTTATGCATTTAATAATTATGTATCTTGGAGTAACTGTCTTTAGAGCTTTTCGAAGCCGGCTTTCATAGCGCTTATTCATTCATCCAGACTCAAGGCACAGTGTCCTTCTTTGCACAGAAGAAAACAGGCAATGCTATCAAAATATCATATACATATAGTGTATCTCCATGAACTTTCAGGGTATGAAGTGTACCAACCCATATTTTAGCCTAAAGAGAATACTAATAATTTAATAAATCACATGATAAGCAATAACTCTCTCTCCTCCCTCTCCTTCCTCCGTCTCTCTCCCCACATATATATATATATATATATATATATATATATATAGCCATATTTAACAGAAGTATTTTAAAATCAACACAGAAGAAAAAAAAAGCAAATATGAGGCTCTCATGAAAGAGCTAAAGCAAATAAAGAAATTGTAGATCATTAAAAGCAAGGCAGTAATTTTAGTGACCGATGTGGGTTTTCTTAGGGAGCTAAGCATCCTTAAATTTTGGTTTGGGTGACGCTGGAGAGAACCTTCCTTGTCTTAAGTCTTGCATGGACCCCTGCCCAACCTGATGCACTCTCCTCTCTTCTCCTCGGGCTCAGCGTCCCCAGTGCGCAGCAGCCTGGAGAGGGCTTTTTGTAGCCTCCTGCTCTGTGGAACTCACTGACTGTGCTGTTCCTTTTACCACAAAACAAGGAGCATACAGTGCATGACACAGGGGTTTATCTTAAATCTCTTGTGATCCCCAAACTACACTAGCCCCATGCTGCACACAGTTGGTGCTCAACCAAGTTTTACCTCTTGACGAGACGCCAATTCCCCTGTATGAGCTTGTTATATTAAACTAATCAAATCAGGAAATGTCAGAGGCATGGAGCTTATTTCAATGCCTCCTTTCGCATACTAGGGACTTCTAGCACTGGGAAGGGTCGGATAATCAGCCAGCGGTAGAGCTAGGCCCAGGATACCGGACTCGCAGACACATTTTATTTCCCTACAGTAGCTACTTTCACTGCCATAGTAACTAATGATGGCTTTTATTAGGACCCATTACAGACCATGCACACATGAGCACCAAGATATAGTTCTTTGGATTCTCCCCATTTTACCAGTGAGGAAACAGGAACTTGAAGACACTAAAGATGCACATAGCACCCAATTTGTATGAGTTTCTCACTGGCAGTTAACTATTCCACAGTTCTGGTCTGCATGGAAAAAAATTAATGGCAGAAAAAAATAGACTAGACTGAGGCCAAGCAAAGCAGAATCACAGCATTGGGTTGGGGGCAGGAAGGGGCTCTCACCAGATTACTGCTCACCAATTCTCTAATTGTAAACATTATTTATATGATTTTTCACTGTTGTTTAGAGGGTTTCTAAAATTTTCTTCAGGTGCTAGAATTTAAGATTGCCTGCTGAATAGCATGTATTGATAAAGCTGCACCACATGGTCAAAATAAAGAGAAATGGTGATTTTACTGGCAACTAGAGTGGTTTTTGCCTTTGGTAGCTGGACACGTGATAGAACCAGGACCTTTTCCCGTTCGGCCATCCCTGCATATGGAATGACACACACTGCTTAGGCAACTTATCGGTCTCCAGGAGGTATCTAGCCAAATGATGCAGCCAAAAAATTCTGTACTATTATAAGTGAAGAGCAGCTATAAAAATAAACGATAATAAAACTTTTTGTGAATAGGAAGCTTATTATTTTGTCTACCTTCAAGCAACCCACAGCCCAAAATATAGTGTATAATTCTGCTTTTTAACAGTTGTTGTATTAAAGAATGCTTGAAAATACCCAATTTCCCTGCAGCAGATGGAAAAGAAAACAATAAATCTTTTTTTTTATAAAACCAACAAAGAACCTCCAACTCTACCTCTAAGAACATACTTGCTTAACATAAGGTTTCTCTGAAATGAGATATTTTCACCCAGAAAAATCTGTGGATTTGGTTAACATTGCTATCTAATCTTGTTCTGAATATTCAACATAAACTAATTCCACCAAACTCAATCTTATTCTGACCACATTGCAGAATTTCTAAATCTATTATTGCCTATTGCATAAATCTATTATTATGCTTTCTCTTTAAACATTTTCAAGCAATAGGACCTGGCCTCACAGAAAAGCTCTGTTTTAATATTTCCATTTTATGTTAAAGTCAGGACACTTTTGTTCAGACACAGACATAAAAGACCAAACAGGCTGTTTAGAAATGCTTCTTGCTCCTTCCATACTATTCTTCACAATAAAGAAAATAAAATTAACACATTTCTAACAAGGTAGTGCTGTAAACAACACAAAGCTGGGTTCATTTCCACAAATTTAGGAGACTATGCATATCAGAGAGATATCAAAATTTGCCAAGTGGAATAGTCTATATATATATATATATATATACAGACTAAATATGTCACTTTGAAAGATAATAAGCATAAGATAAACAAAGGAAAAATCAGCTAACCTAAGAAAATTTAGTTGACAATTTTTATTCGAACATTATTTTCTGTAGGCAAATAAATATAGCTCAATGCAGTGCATTATTTAAAATAATTGGACAGCAGTGTTTAAAAATGTGGCAGTGATTAATTTACTTTCAGTGGGAAAATACCTTTGACAATTTTATTGAAAACTCGTTTATAATATTTACCGATTCTTGGCATTTAAACAAGAGATATAGTACAAGTCCTTTGCAGAGAGAATAGCATTCCATTCCAAGGACTGACTGAAACCTTATGCTCTTTCCAACACACTTATCACAAATGTTTATCTCAGAGAGGGGCAAATGCCCTGAGGAATGTTCTATCCTTTAAAACTCCAAACCATGATATCATATATGCTTACCTGACAACTATTTAAGTTTACTTGAATTCTACTCTTTGCTCTTGATAAAAGGTCAGTGAGGGACATCTGGTTTTGACCATAGAGGGCAAAAAACCCTCATGTGCTTACATGGGAAATCACGTGTCCACTCCAGCTGCACTGGTCTTTCTGCTCCAGAACACAACAAAACCCACCTGTTTTAGGGTTCATGGTCTCTCTCTAGGTCTGCACCACTCCTCCCAGCCCCCTAAACCCTATGTAACTACAGATTTCTTGTTATTTGGGTCTCAGTACAAATTCACTCCTTAGAGCGATCTTGCTTCATTAGTCAATTTGATAAACACTCTTATTACTTTACTCTATAACATCATTTTAATATTAATTTGTTTTGTAGAAGAAGTACCTATTTGTAAATGCAAGAGTCCCCATCATAAAAAGCATATATAAATTATAAAAACAAGTTCATGATATTTTAAACTTGATTTTTAAAAATACACATAACATTTTTTTT
>RJWT010014186.1:0-14531 GCA_004365215.1 Cuniculus paca
TTACAGGTTTATTCATTGCCCTGTGTACTTTTGTGGGAGAATATAACTAAACTGTTGTTCAACTGAAAGCAGAAGTTAGTTTTTAGGCTATTATAATTCATAGGGTTCTTTGTATAGTCTAGATGTCAGTCCTTTCAGGTGTATGTATTGTGGATACTTTTTGCCGGGTCGTGGCTGGTTTTTTCATGTTATTAGCATTGTGTTTGGGTGACCAGGCATTTTACATTTTGATAAAAACCAGTGTATCAGGAATTCGTGTTGTTGTTGTCTTATATTTTTGTAGTTGTCTTTTTTTCCCTTCATCTTAAGGAATAGTTGCCTACCCTAAGGTCACAAAGATACTTTCATATCTTTCTCTAGGAGCTTTCTATATTTTATTCTTATATTTAGGGCTATGCTCCATCTTGAATTAATTGTCGTTTATGTATGAAGTTGAGACGGAAAAGCCTTTCTTTGTGTTTGTCCAGTTATCTCAGTGCTGTTTGTTGAAAACACTGTCTTCACCGAAATGCCTGAGAACTTTTGATGAAAATCAGTTGACTTCTTACCATATATGTGACCCAATTCTGTTTTTCTATCTCTATGCCACCATGCTGTCTTAGTTACTATAGTTTTATAGTGAAACTGGAATCAGTCAGTGTAGGTTCTCTACCTTTTTTGGGGGGGGGTGGTGTGGGTTTGAGACAAGGTCTTGCTATGCATTCCAGGCTGAACTTGAACTCGCTATGTAGCCCAGGTTGGCCTTGAACTCCTGGGCAGTCCTCCTGCCTCAGCTTCCCATATGCCTGGATTACAGACAGGTGTGCTTGGCTCACATATATGTTTCTTGTTCTTTTTTTTTTCAAGATGGTTTTAGCTAGTTTATATAAATTTTTGAATCAGCTTGTCAATTTTTTTCCCAACCAAAAAAAGACTGCGAACTTTAGATTAGGATTGTGTTGAATCTATAGATCAGTTTTGAAAAAAATCAAGGTTACCTATCCATTTATTTATCTTTAACTTCTTATAGCAGCATTTCACAATTTTCAGTAGTTATTATATTTACAATATTTTAATTTAATTCTAAATATCCAACATTTTTAATGGCTTTGAACTGCATATTCTTAGAATTTGTTTCCAATTGTTCATCAGTGCTGTATATAGAAAAACGTGATTTGAAAAATACTGATGGGATATCTTGTCATCCTTAAATCTTGTTAAATTCATTTATTGGGTCTAGAATCTTGCCCTCCTTTTTGGGAAATATTTTTTATTTTCTAAGTTACAATCAATGTTTGTAAATAGAGGCTGTTTTCTTTTATTTCTGATCTTGTGCCTTTTATTTATATTTCTTCCCTTATTGGACTGGCTAGCTCCTGCAATAGTGTTGAATTACCATGTTGAAGAGAACATGTGGTAAGAAAGCAGATGTCCTTGGCTTGTTTCTTGGAGGGAAGGACTCAACATGTCGCATGAAGACTGAGGAGGATGCCTTCCAGTCTTAGTTTGCTAAGAGTCAGTGAAAGTTTTTTTTTAAATCATTAATGGGTTTTCAGTTTTATCATGAGCTCTCTATGCATGTATATACTTTCACATGGGTTTTTTTCTTTAGTTTGTTAGTGGAAGAGTTGCATTGATTCAATTTTGAATGATGCATCTGTTTATTCCTAGGATAAACCCCTCAGGGTTGTGATGTTTTATACTTTTTGCATATTGCTACATGCTGTTAGACATTATTTAATCAGGTTTTTTTTTCTGTATTTATGAACAGTGTTGATCTATAATTGTTTTTATAATGTCTTTGTCAGGTTTTTGTAAAACTTGTGCTGGTCATTCAGACTAGTGGGGGAATGTTCTTCCTTCCATTTTCTGAAAGAGTTAATGCAAAATCCACATTTTTTTTTAGTATTTGACATAATGCACCAATGAAATCCTCTGCTTGGAATTTTCTTTGAAGGAAGTTTTAAATTGTAAAAGCAGTTTCTTTAACACAATTGCAAAATAATCATATTTTCTACTTATTATGTGTAGGTAGGTTTTGATAGTTTGTATTCTTGAAGGAATTTGCATACCCACATGTAGATCTTCTCTAAGTCTATTAGAGTTACTATTGACTGCTCTATCTTCCTCCTATAGTTAATGGCTACATTTCCTTGACTCTTCATGTCTAGTAATTTTTTATCGTATACTGGACATTTTAGAAGAGATGGTATAATCTTTATTTAAAAACTATCAAATTTTGTTTTGGTAGTCATTTAAATTACTGTTGGATCCCCTTGATTTTACAAGGCTTATTTTATGCTTTCATAACGAGGAACTCTTTCTGGTTTTGTCGTTAGTCTACATGTATTTCCTGCTGTAGCTTGTTGGTCCTTAACTCCCAGAGCATGGCCTTTCTGGGGTCTTAGTTGAATGCACATGGTGCTCGGCATGGTTTCTCCACTGTGGTGGTACAGAACTTCTCCTTGTCTGCTGTCTCTGTTCACTGTCAGCTTTGTGGCAGTTGTTCGCAGCCTTTCAGAGTCTCAACTACTCATGTGCAGATTATGTTCTCTCAACATACTTGACCTACCCCCATGCAGAGTTCTGGAGTCTGCAGAGCAGCTCTCTTTTTCTTGCATCTGGCAGCCTCCATCTCTCAGCTCTGCCTCTCAACTCTGTGCAGGTGTTGTCCTGGGCTGCACCTCCCTAGCATGACTGAACGGTGCCCCTAGGCCATTCCCTAACCTGGGGCAGGTGGGGGTTCATCTTGTGCTTGCTTGTGCTGCCTAGTTGCTTTGTATATTTTGTTTTATTGTATAGTTATTGAGGATGGAAGGTGTGTCTGATAGTTACTCCACTGTGACCAAAAGTAGAAGTTAAGGAATACTTTTTTTTTTTTTGCGGCACCGGGGATTGAACTCATGACCTTGCGCTTGCCAGGCAGGCGCTTAGACCGCTGAGCTAGATCCCCGGCCCAAGGAATACTCTTTTGAGGTGGAAAATATCTTTAAACTGGGAGTTGCTTCTATCATATCAGCAGTAATCAAAACAAAACAAAAAAACCCTAAATTTATTTATTTATTTTTTTTGGTGGATGGAAGATTGAACCCAAGGTCTTTATACAGAGCTACATCCCCAGCAACCTCACCCTTTTTAGAAATTTTGAGACAGAATCTTACTAAGTTACTCAATTGCCATGGCTTGGCTTAAACTTGTAATCTTCCTGCCTCAGCCTCCTGAGTGCTGGGCTTATAGGTTTACAAGCCACCATACTTGGCTTAAAATATATTTAAACATTCCTATAATGTTATATATATTTAAATATTCCTATAATGTTACCTACATGATAAAAATATCAGATCAGATAGAGGATTGTCCCAGAACAGTGCAGTTGTATGACATATCCCCATTAAGAGTTAAATGTGTATCTTTTTGCAGTTTGTCAGCAAACCATGAAAAGATTTAGCAAATGTTTGAGGTAATTTTGTAACTGAGCTTGATTAATTAACTGGATAGCTGATAGCACCAAAGTGCAGGTAATATAGGAAAGAAATCTGTAAAGAGTAGTTCATTTAGCAGTTGCTCTGGCTGAGTGGAAAGCAGACTAAGAAAGAGTAAAGAAGGCACTGGTCCAGCTGAGAAATGGTCTTAGGTTGGAAAAGATGGTGGTGAGCAGGGGACATGG
Source organism: Cuniculus paca (assembly GCA_004365215.1). NCBI lineage: Eukaryota > Metazoa > Chordata > Mammalia > Rodentia > Cuniculidae > Cuniculus > Cuniculus paca. Next base: position 3,647 of record RJWT010014186.1, read on the forward strand.
TGGCACATGTCTGCAATCCCAGCATTTGGGAGGCCGAGGCAGGAAGATTGCTGTAAGTTCAAGGGCCACCTGAACTCTGTAACAAGACCCTGTTTAAAAAAAAAAAAAAAAAAAGATGGTGGTGGTGGAAATGAAGAGCAGTAGATGGAGCAGTAGATGAGTATACATTTTGGAAATAGAGCTGGCTGTGGTGTGAGAGGAATTATGGATGGCATTTGGTTTTTGAGCTGTCAGCTGCCATTTTACTGAGAGATGGAGGGATGGGCTACAGATATATAGGGGGAAAGAAGATTTCTGTTAGGTTTGAGATGCAAAGTAGGCAGTCAAATGGAGACGTGAAGTGGACAGCTGAGTAAAAATGTATCTTTGCAAGATGATGCATTGCTTTATATGGAACAAAGGGGGCTGTTTTTTGAGTTTGTTTTGTTTGGTTTGGTTTGGTTTGGTTTGGTTTGGTATTGGGGATCAAACTCATGACCTCATGCTTGCCAGGCAGGCACTTAGGCCGCTGAGGTAAATCCCCAGCTCTTTATTTGAGTTTTGCCATCAAAATCTGTAGTTTATTGACAGAGATTAAAAAAATACCCTGTGGATGCTGTTGTCAGAACTCTGTCTGTGCTTTGAGACTCCCAATGTTAGCTTATTTACCCTAAATTTTAGCTCATGCCCCATCTCTGAGCTTCCAGCTCCTTATCTTTACCATATGGATAAATACCATGCTCACAGATTTAGCTGAACATCGAGTCAGATCACAGATGCAAAGTGCCTGTGACAAATAAATACAATGGCCATTATAATGTTAGTGAGTATGCCAGGTCTTGATTGTTTTATCTCTAGAAATTCTGCAAGTTTTTTTTTTTTTTACTTAATGTAAGGAGGTAAGAAGTGAAGATAGTAGAGTGGGCTAACTTACAGTAAGTTCATAAAAATAAGAATTTAGTTCTTTGAGAATTTAGGAGCCACGATGGCTTTCTTTAAAAGTGGGAACAAAGCTAGAGAAGTATCTGAGGAAAATCTAAAACTTTTTATATAAATGCATATAAAATATGTGTTATTACATATAGCATATATGAAATATATATGTATTTGTCATTTCAGATATACAGTGAAACAATGAAATTGATCTCTCAATTATTCCCATATGCTTAGGTCCCTGCTTCAGTTTGTAGAAATCGCTCATGTAGAATTACCCACTGCGGGTCAGAAGTGATTATGTATTGCATTTTGAGACTATACTGATGATGTATTGATATTATATTGATACTGTTTTGTATTGATGTTGTATTGGTTCATTTATTGTGAGGTTTTTAAAACCCTAATAAAAAGCTAGGGAATTGTATTCATTATTAAATATTAGAGTCACAGAGTACAAAACCCCTAGATCGCATCTGATAAACTCTTAAGTACAGTGAAGTCTAGTATATTTTTTAGCCCATTGCCATGACATTGATGCTTATAATAGTAAGGTGGGGGATGCAAAACAAAACCTGCTTTCTGCATGTGTGAATCTTTACTCACTGGTATGTGGAAGGGGCACTGAAGCTCAAACAATAGTTCCGGTAGGGTGAACTTGTGTGCGGGAGTGGGCTTGGGCTCCCTCTGGTGGCAATAATGTCTTACTGCTTATGAAAATTATCGATAATGTGGGAGACGAGGCCAGCTAAACATAAAATAATTTGGTGTCTTAGGAAAGATTTAATGTGAAGTTGCTGGAAATGGCACCTGAGTAATCTTCATCAGCTAGGTTTCTGGGTTCAGGCTTCCTAAATTTGAGGGGGAAAGAGGAAAAATAAGACACTAGTTTTATTTATTCTGACTACTCAGAAATATGATAAAGAATTACCAAAATACTTAAGTACTTTGAATGCTCTAAATAAAGATAATTTTGTGAATTTACATATTTTCAATTCTGAGTTTCCTTTTGGATCAGTGGTCAGTATAAAGATCACAAAAATAATGTATTAAGTACAATATAGTATACAAACTATGGCATATTACATATTGTTAGAAAATATATAGAACATACTGTTCTATGATATTTCTTAGATAACTGCACAGTTTAGAGGATATACAAAGAAGATTACATGCAATGATGGAGTTTAAATCCTTGATAAATGTAAGTGTTCTAATTTGGGAGTTCTGGAAGAAGGAAAAGTGATTTGTGAAGTCTCATAAAACTAATTTCTGTGATTGATTTAAAGTGGAATATTTGTATGGGTGTATGTGGAGGATGTTTCTGGAAATAGCAGACTAATATTGGATTGCATTTTTTTACATATATTGTAAGTACAGACAACCTAGGGCGTTCTATTTCTTTAGTGTTTGGGAAAAAGATCTGCATTATTAAGGGTCTTTTAGTTAGAAAAGTGACTCTGAAAATTCTACAGGTTTCTAAATCCATCAAATGATGTTGAGCTGTAGATCATGAACTCATTCTTTATTATTGATTAAATGTGTGCAGATGTAAGCATAGAATAATACATTCCTCATTAAATTGTTTCTTATTTTTTCAATTACAGGTGATCTAGTAATCAGAGGAAATTACTTTTTATTTTTCTTCTCCCTAGCCTTAAGCTATTTGAAATTACTGGACATTTCAGAAGTCAGTGTAGTTAAAAATTATGATGCTATATTGACTATAAATATACAGAAAAAATCCTTGAATTTTTCAGGACTAATATTTATAGTTAGAAGGACTGATGATCTTATTCAGGTTAAGATAACATTTCTGCTCTGAGATAGCAATGAAAGACATTTCCTTTGGAATTAAAACAGTGACTTCGTTTTTGGTACCAGGGATTGAACTCATGACCTCATGCTTACCAGGCAAGTGTTTGAGTTGCTGAATTAAATCCCAGGCATCAATGACATTTTTTAATTGCTGTTTTCATAGTAATTATTCAGAGTATAAGATACAGGCATTATATCTTGTCCAAACAATATTTACACACACCTAATAGCATTTTTTTATACTTGGAAAAAAACCCTAATTTTTTTTTCTGATAATTTAGGTAAGAAATTCTCTTGGCTTATAAATAACAGAAATAGAAAGTCCACCTTGGAAAAAAAAAAAGCTGGACACACAGCACATTTCTGTAGTCCTGGCACACCTAGAGGCTGAGGCAAGAGGATTGCTTGAACCCAGGAGTTAGAGACCAGCAGACCCACTGGAGAGGGAGCTGGAAAGAGAGATTAAGTGGAAACTCTTCGAGAATGCCATAGGGGTGCCCTTGTGAACTGAGAAACACAAAAGCATTATCATACATGGAAAGTGATAGCTCCAAAAATGCAGATAGAGATTATCACCATAAAATTCCACAGGGAAGAGTATGAGGGTTTGGGACTTTCCTTTGAGCCTTTTTTTTTTAAAGACCTTTTTCCTCTTGAGGGGACTGAAGAAAGCTTATCATTTTTCATTGGGAAAAAAAATTCTGTGGCAACAATGGAATAATAGATGTCTAGTGTTCCTTTCTACAGTTGAGGTTAAGTTAATACTTTAGAGATTAGATTTCTCATCCTAGGACGTTAAAGACAGTGATATAATTTCTAACTTTCTCAAGTTATTCTTGAGGAAGAGATTTGTGGGGTTGGTAGCAAAGGAGAGAAGAGGGCACAGGGCGGGTGGCAGCCTGAGTGGAAGCCAGGGTAGGGTCTACCCTTCAGGGCCCAGGTTTGGTACAGAAACACAACGTCAGTGCCATGTGAGAGATGAATCAGGTGCGTAGTCTGCCACCTGGGCTGTCATGCAGTTGCTTTTTCCTTGAGGATGTTGCTTGTACTAGGTAATCACAGATCACGTTGGGATCTTTACACAGATTCAGAACGAGTTCTTCTTTTGCCGATACTTAACAAATGGCTAGCAGGATCAGAACCAAAGCCTCTGAAACGCTCTTCATTGTAGTCACTGGTGGCTACGTGGCCCTGCAGTTCTAAACTCTTTCATTAAGTGCAGCTCTGGTTGTGACTGGGTTTTGCGTGGTTTTTCTTCAGTGGCACTGGCAGATAAATTACCTGGTGTCTTTATTCGGATCATCACAGGAGCTGTCCCTGCTTGATCTTTCCTTGTCTGGTTTCAGTTGGCAAATAAAATCTTCACAGTCTGACAACTATTAAAATTCACTGTTAGACTGTACATGGAATGTGTATGCTGGGGTGAACATTGTTTTCTTCATTTATAGGAGAAGCCCCGATATCCAAGCAAAAGAAGAATTGTGGAAGCACATTCAGTGAGTATTTGACTGGGTCTTTTCCCTCCGTTGTTTTAAAATCCATTAGTTTTAATGGAGTTACAAGAAAGATCTCTGGCATGGGAGGCAGCCTGTCTGAAGCGTGCTAGCTCGTCTTCATTGTCACTGTTACACGGTATCAGAGGCACATAGTGGTGGCACCTACTGACCTCTCCCTGGCTCCCCTGTAAGTGGACCTCAGGCCAGTAGTTTACAAATGATTACCGAGGAAAACAAGTCCAGAGAGAAGGAGACATCCACCCCGGGGGGAGGGGCAGATCTGCCATAGGAAGTGGGGGATGGCAGCAAAGTGTGGATGTAGGAAAACTGAAAGATAGCAAAAGGTTTTCCTTCCATTTTTTTCCTTGAACACATGCTAGTGATTTCATCTTTGCCCCCAGTTTGTATTTATGTTTTACTAACACTGCATGTGGGGACAAGATTTGAAAGGGGAGACGTACCTGCTGATTGTGAATGACACTAGTGTGTACCAGTGTAACAACTTACTTTCTTGCCTATTCCCATTTAGAAAAGAGCTCGTGGATCCATCTGGATTGTCAGAAGAGCAACTGAAAGAGATTCCATACACTAAAATAGAGTATGTCTTGTGTTTTTTTTTTGAGACAGGATCTGAGACCTAGTCCAGGCTGGCCTTGGCCTTGCTGTGTAGCCCAGGCTGGCCCCAAATGTGTGATGCTCCTGCCTCAGCCACCTTGGTGCTGGGATTACAGGCATGTGCCACCACATCTGACTTAGGAGTGTGTCTTCAAAAAAATCTTTTCACAAAAGTTTTATTTGTGCTTTTAAGGAAAGCAGTTCATTTTTATTCTTGTGTTCCTTGCTGTGCCCTGTCTGTACATTTTAACTAAACTTAGTGTAGGGAAAGATGTAGAAAAGGGCAGAATAAAATTAATTATCTCATTCTGTACACGCATCACGGTCATTTCCCTTGTGGTAGATACAAGGTGGCTTTCGATAATTAACATCCATTTATTTATTTATTTATTTATTTATTTATTTATTTATTTTCTTAATCCCATACATTTATTTCCAATTTAATTTTAACATTCATTTTAAAATGAATTCTTTTTCTGAGATAATCATTGATTGGTAACAAAGTTAATTTTTATCTTTTTATATATTTTTTTGCCATCAAGAGAATTATGTTTATGCCAAAACCCTGTCATGTAAGTCCAAGACGGTCCCTGTCATAGAAGTACCACACTAAACTGAGCTGGTTTCTTGAAAACATAACAGGACCCCCAGTCACGGGGCATGCAGGCAGTGGTGGCCTTATTTTCTGTCTTATTATCATTAGTTGAAAGCCAGAGCTTTCTGTAACCCATGTTTCTTTCCCATGCAGAAAAACTATAGGTTGGTATTCCTACCCTTACCATCTTTCAGCCAAAGGGTGAATTTTAAAGATACAATTACCCATATTTATGTATGTAATGTGACACTTTGTTATGTTTACATTGAGAATTAAGCCAATTCTCATATCTACCTCTTCATATTATCCTTTTTTGTGTGTGGTGGGAACATTTAAGATCTGTCTTCCCAGTTTTCTGGTGAAGACTGAATTGAGCGATAGGCTATGCCAGGACAATGATTAACTTCTCCTGGTAAGAATGCCATCTTGTCTGCATTGTAGATTTTTCTTCTACACTACTGGAGATTATTCAACTGCAAGGCATAATTTCCTTTAAAATCTGGTGGCTAAAAAGTATACATATTCACAGCGATACATACAGAGCCTAGAAGAGCTCCAGTTATTTGCATGTATGGTCCAGGAAGCATTTTTCTGTTAACATGTGACTTTTAAGTTGCTCAGGCTTTAAGTTCTTTTCAAACCCAGTCAAGTTCTTTTAAAAACGAGTCTGAAAGTCATTATTATTATGATTATGTTTGCTCTTTTAATATAGAGGAAAATGATCGGATTCTCCTGTTGTGATTTTTTGGTAAGTTTGTTTCCATTCTGTTTGTGTGTTTTCGATTTCTTGTTTAGGACTCAAGGTGACCCAGTCCGCATCAGGCATTCACATTCGCCCCGAAGTTACCGCCAGTATCGCAGGTCTCAGTGTTCAGATGGAGAGCGATCTGTTCTTTCCGAAGTAAAGTAAGTAGGCGGCCCAAGCACGTCGCCAGTCTCAGGCTCAGAACAGGACGGGCCAACGGAACGTTCAGCGATCATGGAAATGTTCCCTCTACCCCATGCCCTCTTTGAACTGCAGCTCTGACTCCAGTACCATTCATTAATTCTCAACTTCATTCTCTACAGTTCAAAAACAGATCTCGTACCGCCACTTCCAGTGACTCGTTCTTCGGATGCTCAGGGTTCTGGTGGCTCTACCGTTCATCAGGTGAGGGATAGTTTTAAGAAGGTGGCGTACTGATGACAATTTGGAGAAGCATTTCTGCTTTGGGAAGTTCCTTTGATGACTCTTTAACTTCATTCTGAGATTCTGTATATTAAAAGAACACACAAAAAACAGAAAAAGGCAGTGGGAGACTGACCAAGAACCAAGGCAAAGCCAACTAACAGAAACCAGAATTGCTGTAGTCCTATTTTAGTTCTGTCCTCCCCATCAAAGAGACTTAACCTTCATCCTGGAGATGTTTTACAAATGTGGTTAAAAGGAAATTCAAGGTCATAGTAGAGCACCTGCCTGCCTTGAGATCAAGTTAACCCTCAGCTGAAGTACCAGGTTCTCTGGGGGAAGCACAGTCACAAATGTATGTCTGAAGTCTTTGACCTCATCTCTCATGGTATATTTTTTAATAAGATAGATGGAAAAATGGGGTTTGGAAACAGTGGGATAGACTTATTATGGGGTTAAAGTCGATGTTTATGGTGGATCAGTGTCAACCTATTGCTTGCAAACTCTGTGGATTTTATTCGTTTGGATCACAGATCCCGGAGAAAATCCAATTATAACCAGTCTCTCCATGAAAGCGTGTATGAACACATACAGCTTTGCATATAAACTCGAGTTCATGGGCCCCTGGTGATACCCATATGCTACCTTTCATTTGCGGTTATATTTTTTTGTTTTTTGATGACTTCAGCAAGGACCAAAATGACTTCGGCAAATTTAGTTTGGGTTCCACGTAAACAAATTCTGAGATGGAGCTCTGTGTGAGGAAGCGTACTGGAAAATATCTTCAGGACTGACACTTGGGATGTCAAAAAGGAGAGGTTTGGGTGGAGGCAAGAGTTTAGCTGGGTAAGGCCGTTCCAGTAAAGGCAGTAGTTGATCCTGTGGGAACTGAGAGGTCCCTCACATTTCTTCTACCTTGGGATTGGAGCCTTGATGCACTCACTCACACCCACCATATGGCAGTCATCAGATGCGGGTGCTCTTGGAAGGGCATGACCTGGGGTAAGGTGACTGTTTTCAGCAAGGGCAGTTCTGGGGTAAGGGCTTAAACTTGAGCCATATAGCAGGCAACACTGGGCAGCTGGGAGCAGGTTCAAGGCCAACCTATAGCACATAGCAAGACAGTCTCAAAAAAAAAATTGTGATGACTAACGTGCATTGGTAACTCTCAAGAATTGTCTTATACTGGTTTCAATACACAGTACATTAATTTTATTACATTTTTTCTTTTGCAACCGCTATACACACCTCAATTAATCATCACTAAGATATTTAAAAACAAACTTACACACAGTAGCTTTTACTCTCAGCACCTTCACAGGTGGCTGTGAACTGTATACAAGTCCTGCATGTGGTATCCAGGCTCTCGTAACAGCCAGTCAGTTTTCATGATGCAGTGCTCAGACTGCAAATCTTCTTGGGTCTCCCCACCTTACAGGCTCACCCAGCCCCAAGTGACAAGGACCCCTAACCCACTGTGCTGTACAAAAGGTATCGAGTAATTCATTGACTGCCCAAAACAGATTCTATACTCTCCATTCTCATCCCTCTTCTCTGCTTGGAATATAGACCGAGACTCTTGTTTAGGAATTATGCCTAGTACCTACTTTTTATGAATAAAATTCTTATGCAGTTTAGACTGATTTTTCATATTTAAGGTTGAGCACAGGATCCGTTTATTTTGCGTATTTAGCTGTTGAGGGAATATGTCAGCTTTTGGTATTAGGAAATTTTTTGGAATTACAAAGTGGTGTCTTAAAAAAGCATAGTAGTTTCTCATGTATTTTAGAAACACTGGATTGATTGTACTTTCCAAATATATTTTCTTTCAGAGAAGAAATGGGTCTAAAGATAGCTTGATTGAAGAAAAACCTCAGATATCTGCAAGCAATCTGTCTGGAAAGCACAGAGCAAAAACAGTAAAAACTATCCAAGCTGCACGCCTCAAGATAGACACTTGATCCTGGTGAAAGCCAGGGACCGGAGTGGGGAGGCTGTGTGCCACTGGTACTTCTCAAACTGTGAATTAGACAATTATCAAATAGCTCGGACCTGCCAAGTGCTCCCTCAGCCTGTGGAGACCATCCTTTGAGTATCTGACTGCAGCATACTTGTGCGGAAGGCCTTTACGAGGAAGGACAGTGCTCTTGTAAGTTAACTTGATGCCACATCTTCCTTCCTCGAACAGGTAACAGCCAAGTACCTTGTGCCTGCATCTGCGAGACCAGGTACTTCTGACTGACATTCTGGAATTCTGGACTGCAGCGAACTCGCTGTGCAGTAGTGGGAAGAAAGCCTTCTTCCCAGCTCTGGTGGCTTACAGCCAGTGCAGAGGTGCCCAAGGACAGAGCAGTCACTCTCAGATTGCAGATACTTGTATTCTTAAATTCTTTGTAGTATTGTATTTTGTGGCCTTGAGTTCCACTGGTATTTACAAATGTAAAAAGCTTTAAGTGTTGCTTTTAATTTTGAAAGTGTCCTTGTCTGTGTGTTTTCTGAACAAAAGGAAAGGTTAAGTATGGATTTCATTCCCCTGCCCCCCCAGCCTGGCCACCTAACTTGCCTGGTCTCCTGGAACTTTTCCCACTGGATAACTTAAATCTACAGGGAAAGTAGAAGTATTTATGCAGGTAATCTTTTTATCCTTTCCTTACCGGTCCTCTCTAGTTACCATCAACCCTAGCCCTCTACCCCCACCCTTCCCCTCTACCTGTGCTTTGGACTCTCCCTTGGTCTCCCCCTCAGGGTCTCTTTCTCTGCTCTATCTTGTAGAATATATTCAGCCTCTTCCTTTCAGCAGTTACCTTTACCATTTGCTGCTAAACCTGTGACTGCCACAAACAATCCAACTTTCAGTCACAAATCCTTATCTAACTGCAATTTCTTTTTCATTCTCAGATAAATTTCTTGAAGGGATTACACTCCAATTCTCAGTTCTTCTAATATCTTACACCATCTTCAAAATGGATTTTTTCCTTGCTACCCTACTAAAGTCTCCCCTAGGCCTTGCAACATTCTCTTCCTTCACAGTAATCCCAGTTTGCTCTACGACTCTGCCCACCTTAACTTTACCCTTCCATTATTGGGAGTTTTTCCCCCAACCTTAGACCTAGGTTTATACTCAATAGCCTTAAGGTTTATTTTTGTAGCTTACAGAGCAGTGTTAAGAGGCCACCTGGATTTTTCAAAGGTTTCAACTAGATCAAACTGCCTACCAGTGTAATTTAGGACCACTATCCTTGTACCCATGCAAGCCTGTCATTATGGACACCTGTACTATCACTAAGTCTGTTGGTTTTGCTTTCATTTCACCAGCACTAATCCAAGCTGGTCTTGCTTAGACCCAACTGTGGTAGTCTCTTAACTGGCTTGCCTGCATTTAACTATTGTCCACCAGATTTCCATTTCTTGCTTTTAATAAACCCAAGCCTTAACTGGTCTGGCCTCTACCTCTTCCAGCTTATTTGGTGACACACTGCTAGCTCCCCCGACAGCCATCTAACAAGCCTCACTGAGAGCAATCACATCTCTAAACCAGGGCACGTAAGAGAGAAAACAGCAAAACTGTCAGACAAGACTTATGGTTACCTTTTTCCTTACCCAAGGTCTCTGCAAGTCACCTCCCAACTTTGCCTCCTTTGCCTCACAAAAATGGCACCGCCCTTTCCTGTCAACTGTGCTTTCTCAGGTTTCCCTCACTTGGTCAAATCTCATCACAAGACTCATCTGTGATTCCTATTTCTGCCGTTCAGCTCTAAGCTCCCAGAGGGAGGAACTGTGTTCTGCTTACTGTGTTTCCAGCTCCTCGTACAGTGCTTTCAATAAATTTTTCTGAATGCCTGAAAACACTATTTGTTCTTTCCTGCTAGGGAGAAGATAGGCCAATCTTTGGTGTACAAATCTAGTTTTAAAGAAATATACAATGAGTAAAGTAAATATCTGTGACCCGGAGAATCAGCTAGTCCGGTTAGCATGTATCATTCACAGGAATAAAGTACTTAAAAAAAAACCCCACAAACCTCAAGCACATTAAAATATTTATTTATATCTTGTCTTGAAATTATATTCATGGATTGTCCACAGGCAGTTCAGCACTCCTCAGACTCCTGGAAATTTTAAATGATCAAAGCAACTTGAAGATTAAATTTTCAAAATCCTCACCAGACATCCTAAAAAAAAAAATCTGAAAAACAAATATTTACATGTGTTACATGTTAAGAACTTGGCAGCAACCCTCATATTACATGCTTCAGTACTGTTAAAGTTACATCATTTTTTGAT
>RJWT010014187.1:0-21235 GCA_004365215.1 Cuniculus paca
GGCACCCTCCGAGGGACGAAGGTCCACTCCAGCGCTACCCGTGCACTTCCTCCTCTCCGCAGCCTGGAGGCCAACGGCTGTAGCCTTCACGTACCCTTCCCCGGGAATCCGCAATTGAGACGTTTCCTTACTCCGACAGCAACTCCAACTCCTCCGCCTCAGCCAAGGGAGCAAGATGGCGACCGACGGGCAGCAGCAAGGCTTCCCGCAAGGCCCTGAGGGAGGGGAGCCACGCCCACTCACGGGTCTCGCGTGCGCTCCTCTGCCCTAGTGGCGCACAACTACTTCCGGGTCGCAGGCGAGTCCCTGCAGCCGCCGGCTGCAGCCCGCGAAGTTTGTATTAACAGGCTGTGCCAATGACTGTCTCTGAAACAGCCGAGACCTACCTCGAAGGCGGGTGTTGCTCATGAAGTACGCAGGATCCCAGAGCCGGGGCACAGGCCCACGCTGGGGGATAATGCCGAAGGTTACCACTAGCTGCGAGTTTTCAACAGCGGGGTGTTTCCCAGTGAATTTCCTAGTGGGTGCCCCAGGCGGCTAAATTTCCATTCCAGGATCCTGCCTTGAATAGTTCCCTAGGGACCAACGTCTTGATTTCGTCTTCTGTATAACCAAAAAGAAGCCTGGCCTGGTGGCACCCGCGTGTCATGCCAGCGCTCGGGAGGCTGAGGCAGGAGGATCGCGGCGAGTTCGAGCCCAGCCTGGGCTACAGAGTGAACTCAAGAACAGCCTGAAGGGCACAGTGAGACCCTGTCTCAAAATGACAGGGTATGGCGACTTAGATCAGTGGCTTAAATGCCTGCCTGGCAAACAAGAGGTCTTGAGTCCGAGTCCCAGTACCAAAAAAACAAACAAAAAAAACACACACACACACAAAAAAAAACACAAAAAACAAACCAGAAAAGAAAAGGCAAATGATCACTGAAAGTTTAAAACGTTTGCTTGGTGGGAAAGCAATCGGAATGGTAGTTCACAGTTGGGGGCCAGAGGGGGCGTGGGGAGTACTGGGAATCTGAACTCAGGACCTTGTGCTTGCCAGGCAGTCACTTAGGCCGCTGAGCTACATCCCCGGCCCCACAATTATTCTATAATACCATATTAATCGTGAGTGGGACTGAGGAGACACATGGACACCAGAAAATTTTCCACCATGAGGTTTAAAGTAAATGCTGTAAATGGATTATTGCCACTATTGAAACAAAGACAAAGGGATAGGCACACAGGGAAACACAAGCCTGTATTTCCAGCGGTTCAGAAGACTGAGGTAGGAAACGGAGAGCCATGCGTGCGCGCCCTCACACAAGCACACACGCACACGCGCACACGACCCTGTAGAAGTCAGTTTATCTTTGCTCTTTTGGTGTGTGACAAGACGATGTTCCTTGTTGTTTGCCTTCTGCCACGTGGATGCAGTGAAGAAGCACCTACTCAGATAGCTGCACTTCGATCTTGGACTTTCTGAAGTCTAGAACTGTGTGAAATAAATTTGTGCTTTATAAATCACCCAGCCTTAAGTATTCAGTTAAAACATCCTAAAACAGATGAATTACTGGCCCCTTTCTCCTACTGCCTGCATACATTCTTAGCTAGGGGACTTTTTCATCTTCAAAAATCATCATTGCATTCTCTGCTCAGTCATTCCCATGACTTCTGCTAGGTCGTGGATCCCTTTCTCTTGCCCTCTTTATAAGGTCATTTTATTTCTTTGTTCCCCAGGTCAATCCTAACTTGAGGTCAGATTTAAATTGTCTCTGGTATTTATCTACATAAATACCTCTGCCTATTTTCTAGTTTGTCAGGCAAATGGGGATAACAGTCAAATGTTTTCTCATTTTATTTTGGCAATCCTCCTTCCTGCCAGTAAATTCTGTTTGATTATCTAGAGTCATCTTCATTTTCTCATTTTCAAAATGCCATTTTGTTGAATATACAAAACTCAATTGATTCTGTTTTTCTCTCATCATCTTAGGAAACAATCCCTTTGAACTGTCTCTTGCATCGTTATTCTCTGATGAGTATTACATGTAAATATAATTGAGAATCTCTTTGTAATGAGTTGACTCTGGAGGATCCCCTCAGTTCATTACAATATGTCTTAGGATTGATTTCTCTGATTTTGTGCTGCTTTGAGTTTGTTTGTTTGGACCTGGTGAGATGTGTAGATTGTGGTTTTTCATTAAATATAGGAAGTTGCATCTTGAAATTACTTCTTCAAAGGTTAGTTCTTTTCCAGTAATAGCTTTGGAAAATGATCTCTACAAAATAGATATTTCATGCTAGTCAGACTGACTACCTTATATCGTGTTTTGTTTTGTTTTGTGTTTTGATTTGTTTTGTTTTGTTTTAAGATCAGAATATATATTTATTGAGAGAAAGAAAACTTCTGTGTGGGAGAGAGATAGAAGGGGTCCCCAGGGGGCTGCCAAAGACTCTGTCTGTTTTAGAGACTTTCATAGCGTAAAATCACAAAGTAAAGCAGGTCCGAGTAGAGGAAAACATGAGAGCTCTCAAGGAGACCACCTTATATGGTGAATGGGTCTTACAGAGGCAATTGTAGGCATGTCAGATGATGACTAATTTGGGGTGAAGAGAGGAGATCCCAAAATAATCCAGGTATTTTCATGAGTGTCAACAAGCAGGAGAAACAGACTATTTTTGCTGAGGCCTCCCATGCAGCTAGAAGTTGGAGGATTTGATTAAACAAGTAAAAATGATAGCAGTCTCACAAAATCTTGTACATTTTTTTTGAAAAAATTCTTCCCCAGTTCTTGCAATCCTTTACAAATTGTCAAGATTGTAAAAACACACACAAAGATTTGGAAAATTTTTGCATGGTTCATCACTTTATTTTATGGCACATGAAAGATTTCGACAGATAATTCACCAATTTAGCAAGAACCTACGTCAAAATAAATTTTTAAAAGCTGAAGATGTGTCTCCTGAGAGGATCTTCAATTCAATCCCCAGAAACTCAGGAGTAAACTCCTTTGTAATGGTCCACCTAAAGCATCATTGGGTCCATCAACAGTGCCTTTTGCTTTTAGTCCTGGGGTTTAAACCCAAGGTCATCACAGTAAGGCAACATTCTTTCACAGTACATTAACTTTTTGATTATTTTTTGAATTTTCACACAGTGTCTTGCTGAATCAGTAAGCTGCCCAATTGTGGCTCAAATTGTTGAGGAAACTGGAGTTATAACTTAGCTTTACAAACCTAACTTCAAGGAAACTGTTTTACCTTACTCCTGCTCCATGACCCAGCCTTAATGCATCTGTGGTGTCGTGATGTCCGTGTGTTTATTGCTAGAATAGTGCAGTCTATCAAAAACAGCTTTGGCAAGAAACAAAAAAGGGCCAACTACTTAAAGTCTGAATAAGTGCTCACTGAAGATAGTGGTGCCAAACCCAGAAGAGAGCAAAAGTCAGGTGCTATCCAATGGCTCCACCAACTGGAAAGACAGTTCTTTTAGGAAAACCTTCGTAAGATCCCTCCCCTAAGTTTGGTAGCTGTGCTCTCTTTTTTGGTAGTGTTGACACAGGTGACCCGGTTGCAATCTGAATGATTTTGCCCCTTTGTTTCCAACCACACTTTTTTACACTGAAGGTATTACTGAGTAACCCTTTGTGGGTGTACTTCTCAGTATATAGAAATATTTATCCTTCCTCCCTCCCTCCCTCCCTCCCTCCCTCCCTCTCTCCCTCCCTCCCTCCCTTCCTTCCTTCCTTCTTTCCTTCCTTCCTTCTATCCTTCTTTCCTTCCTCCTCTTTCTTCTTCCTAGTGCAAATTTGAAGGAACATAATAGACAGAGTTGGTATTGGTGTTTAACAATTCTTTTGTAACAATATTGGAGCAACAAGAGCTCAGAAAGTGTCACCCTAAGGTCACCGTTACTAGTGACTTATTCATGCTACATTAGTATTGATTTATTTATTTATTTTTGGTATTGGGCATTGAACTCAGGACCTTGCACTCGAAAGGTGGGTGCTTACGCCGCTGAGCTAAATCCCTGGCCAACTGTATTTAATCTATAGGTCAACAGTATATTTGAAAACATTAGGAGCTGACTCATTCAGAATTTCAATGCGTAAAAAGGTATAGAATTTACAAGGGATATGAAGAACAAGTTAATATGAATAAAGTAAATATAACACACACACATTTGAAGTGAGAAGTTCAACCTATTTTATTCTTACCAATTTTTACCCTAATATATCAAAGAGTGTTACTTTCATGCATGAAATGTTTAGTTTTTTTCTTTGCTTGTTTTGATCTTCTCCAGTGCTGGAAATTGAAGCCAGAACCTTCAAACGGATGCACGTCTCCAGTTTCTTTTTACTTTTAAATTTTGAGAAGTAATTTCAAACACAATAAACGTACTTCCAGAAACTCTGCAGGGAGCTAAATAACACAGGACAGGACATTCTTTAGATAATTGCATTTGCGGTAAAGTCTTGTCTATGTAACCTCAAACCTTTATCAAAATGCTAATGACTCAACCTGCTGGAAACACATCTTCCCTCCTTCTTGATAGTGTACCCTGATCTAAAGAAACCACATTTTCACTGTTTCTAATCAATTGCTGAGTTCTTCTTACTACCCTCATCATTGCTCCCAGGAGCAGTCCTGTACACGGGCATGTGTATTTGTCTTATGTTAAAGACTCTTGCAGACTACTTGCTGTTCAGCCTTTACATAGTGTGTCTTGTTTCTTTGTTTGTTTGTTTGTTTGTTTGCTTTGGTACCTGGGATCAAACTCGCAACCTCAGGCTTGCCAGGCAGGTGCTTGTGCCACTGAGCTAAATCCCCTGCCCCTACATACTGTGTGTTATCTGTTACAGTGCAATCATTAAATTCAAGTGTATTTTGAGATGAGCATGAATAGTGCAAGATTGCTTCAACTGATTAGATGTCACTAGTCTCTCAGATTCCTATACTTGGGTTCATTCTCTCACCAGTAACTGAACCAAAGGAGGCCATTTATTCTGTCTTTTTAATAGTTTTAATGTTTTTATTATTTTATTTTACACAGAATAAAACAGAACAAAGCATATCAGAGCAGAACAATACAAGCAATACAGAACTTCGAAACAAGACAACAGGAAATCAACAGTAGATACCATAGGGTCTGTCTTGGTCACTTTCTCTCATTGCTGAGACAAACAACTGACACCCAAAATTAGGGGAGAAAAGGTTTATTTAGCTTACAGTTTTCGGAGATTTCAGTCCATAATCAGCTGGCTCCAAGGCAGCGTGGCATGACACTAGAGCAAGACTTCAGGGCAGCTGCCAGAGCAAAAGAGGGCAACCGTAAGCCTCTTCTCTACCCTTACATTGTACATAAGCCACCCCTGCTCCAAGACTCACAAATGTCCTTGCCCTCCTTTGCACAGGATGAGGATATTTACAAAGTAAGAACCCTGGCTCCCTGCTAAGTCTCTCACTCAAATTTCTAAACTGTTCTATTCTCTTTAAAAAAACAAAACAAAACAAAACAAAAAAAACAACTTCTAAACTGCTCAAGTTGACACAATGTATCAACCATAACAGGGTCTCTTGTTGTGTTCAAATACTTGTTCAAATCTTGCCCCACCATAAATTCAAACAAAACCAAATAGTATAAAACCAGCCAAGACCAATGCCAGTACTGCCAACAACCTAGGGCATTTGGAGCATCCCATCCATGGGGTCCTGCCTGGTCTCCATGCAGTCAGCCTCCAGCAGCATAACAGCTGCAATGGTAGGCCTGGCTGGAGCTGAAGGCATGCACTGTCAATTTCACCTAGCCTTGGAACCTCATAATCTTGCAAGGTACCTTGCAGAGCTTGGCCCTACATCCTCAAACGGCCAGAGAGACTTGGCTATGAAGTATGGTGTGCTGAAAGTGTGCCCAGCATAGTGCCCCCTCTTAGGGTGCCTTCAAGTATGCCTAGGTATCCAGTAAGATCTGCCTAACACCCCATCTCAACTGCGGAAATTCCTGGCAGTACAGACAGCCATCCTCAACCCAGGAAACAACTGAGATTTTGCATTCTCCTGCCACAGGAGAATACAGGAAAATGACAAAAGAAAAGAGCAAAATACAGTCTCACACCTCCAGTTCATCCCAAACAAGCCTAAGAAACATGGACATACAGGAAAGCATAAGCCATACACCTGAAACTTCTGAAAAAATAGCACTGAAGTAAAGAAACAACTCTATGAAACTGTAAAGGAAATGAGATTAGAAATAATCTCCCAGATAAAATAAGAAATGATAAATGTGATGAAAGAAATGCTAAACAAATCTAAAGAAGATATAGTTAAAAAAATAGAGGAGCACTACAAAAGGATGGAAACTCCAATTGAACAATATGAGAAAGAATTAGAATGCGTGTAACAGATTCAAAGACATAGCCAGGAAATAAAAAATGCCATTGAAAGCTGGGAAAGCTGCCTCGGTGAATGTGAAGATAGACTTTCAGACCTCAAAGGCATGATTGCAGCTAGTGAGCAAGAAGGGAAACATCTTTTAAAAATAACAACAAATCAGGAAATAACAATTCAACAGTTGCAAGATGAAGCAAACAAAACAATATAAGATTGATTGATGTAAATGAAAAAAAGACAACACAAATAATATAAAAACACTATTCAAAGAAGTAATAGCTGAAAATTTCTCAAACATGGGAAAGGAAACTGTCATACAGATAAGTGAAGCATATAGAAGTCCCATGAGCCATAACCAAAATAAATCAAAACCCAGACATATAATAATCAAGATCCAGGAAACTCAACATAAGAACAGAATATTAAAAGCTATTTGACTAAGAAACAAATCACCTATAAAGGAAAGTCCTTCAGAATCACAGCAGACTTCTCAACACAAACAATGAAGTCAAGAAGAGAATGGAGTGAAGTATTACAAATCCTAAAGGAAAACAATTTCTTAACCCAGCCTGATGTATCCTGTAAAACTGTCCTTCAAAATCAGTGGAGATTTAAGATACTTCCATGACAAAGAGCAGCTGAAGAAGTTGATAGCCACCAAAGCAACCCTGCAAAGAATACTGAAAAATACTCTAGATAGACATGAAAATAGCTATGACTTCAAGAAGATCAACGGAAAAAAAAAAAACACCAAGCAGTGCAAACAATTAAGCAGAGGGAAAAGGTAAAGAAAACACCACAGAAAGATAACATGACAAAAATATACCAGTATGTATCAGCTATAAGCATTAAAGTAAATGGCCTCAATTCACCCCAATCAAAAGAAACAGACTGTCAGAAGGAATCAAGAAACAACATCCAACCATATGCTCTCTACAAGAAAGCCATCTAACCCAAAAGGAAATTCATAGACTGAAAGCCAAAGGATGGAAAATAATACTCCATGCAACAGGAACCCAGAAAAAAGCAGGGGTAGCTATTCTGTTCATGAACAATGTGAAACCAAGAATGGTGAAAAGAGATAAGGTCACTACATACTGGTTAGGGGAAGACTCCAAGAGGAAGAAATAACAATCTTAAATATATATGCACCAAATATGGGAGCACTCAACTATATAAAACAAATTTTAATAGAAATGAAAAGTCAAATGAGCAATAAGCCAATTATAACGGGAGACCTTATCACATCCTTGATACAAAGAGACAGATCAACTAGGCAGAAAATCATCAAAGAAATAACAACAGAATCAAACCTGTGAACAAATGGAACTGGTAGACAAGTACAGAGTTTTCCACCCAACAACATCAGAGTGTACATTCTTCTCAGCTTCCCACGGGACATTCTCTAGAATCGACCATATACTAGCTCACAGAACATGCTTAAGTAAATGCAAAGGAATTGAAATTATCCCATGCATACTGTCTGATCACAGTATCATCAAACTGGAAATTAATGACAATAGAAACTGCAAAAACTCTGTAAACACATGAAAATTAAACAATACACTCCTGAACAATCAGTAGGTCACAGAAGAAATTAAAGAGGAAATTAAACAAAATCTACAAGCAAATGAAAATACAAATACAACTTTCCAGAATCTGTAGGATGCAATGAAAGCAGCCCTCAGAGGGAAATTTATTGTGGTGAATTCCCACATCAGGAAAACAGAACAAACACAAATAAACATTCTGATGCTACACCTCAAATATCTAGAAAAAGAAGAGCAAGTCAAACTCAAAGCCAAAAGAAGGGCGGAAATTATAAACATCAGAGCAGAAATTAATACAGTCGAGACTAAGAAAGCAATACAAAGAATCAGTGAATCAAAGAGCGGGTTCTTTGAAAGAATAAATCATATTGATAAGCCCCTAGCCAACCTTATTCAAATAATGAAAGAAAAAACTCAAATTCATGCAATAAGAAATGAAAAGGGTGAAATCACTGCAGACCCTGTGGAAACACAGAAGATCATCAATACCTACTTTGAAAATCTTTACTCTCATAGGTTTGAAAACACAGAAGGAATGGACAGATTTCTAGAAACCTGTCAATTACCAAAGCTGGATCAACTAGATGTAAAACTACTGAATAATCCAATTTCAGTTAATGAAATTGATGATGTAATTAGAACCTTACCAACAAAGGAAAGTCCAGTTCCTGATGGATTCACAGCTGAATTCTACAAGAAATTCAAGGAAGATTTAATACCAGTAACCCTCAAACTCTTTAATGAAATTGAAAGGGAGGGAAGCCTCTCTAACTCATTCCTGGAAGCAAGTATTACTGTAATACCAAAATCAGAGAAAGACCCAACCAAAAAACAGAACAACAGGTCAAACTCCATAATGAACACTGATGCAAAGATCCTCAATAAAATACTGGCAAACAGAAAGCAGCAAGTCATTAAGAAGATTACACACCATGACCGAGTAGAATTCATCCCAGAAATGCAAGGATGCTTCAACATATGCAAATCAATAAATGTAGTACACCATATAAGTGGAGCAAAAGAGAAGAATCACATGATCATTTCGATAGATGCAGAAAAAGCTTTGGATAAAGTCCAACACTCATTCACGATAAGAACTCTTTGGAAAATTGGAACACTTGGTCTTTACCTCAATCGGATAAAAGCCATCTATGACAAACCGATAGTATCTCATTAAATGGTTAAAAACTGAAAGCTTTCACTCTAAAAATCAGGAACAAGGCAAAGATGTCCATTATCACCACTCATATTCAATATAGTGCTGGAAATATTAGCCAGAGCAAGTAGATGAGAGACAGAATTAAAAGGAATAAGGATAGGAAAGGAAGAAGTTACATTACCACTATTTGCAGATGACATGATACTTTACATAGAAGATCCCCAAAACTCCATTGAAAGACTTCGAGACATCGTAACCATATTCAGTAATGTAGCTGAATACAGTCAATACTCAAAAATCAATAGTGCTCCTATACTCAAACAACAAACTCAATGACAGAGAAATAAGAGAAACCACACCCTTCACAATAGCATCCAAAAAAATGATAAACTTAGGAATCTACTAACAAAGGAAGTACAAGATCTATTCAGTGAAAATTACAGTACTGTGAAAAAAGAAATTAAAGAGGATCACAGAAAATGGAAAGACATTCCTTCTTCATGGATAGGAGGAACAAACATTGTGAAAATGGCCATTCTCCCAAAACTGTTATACAGATTTAATGCAATTTTCCATCAAAATACCATTAGCATACCTCAAAGATCTAGAGAAATGATTCCTAAAATTCACCTGGAACCAGAAGGGACCTAGAATTACAAAGGCAATTCTGGGCAGCGGGGGCAGGGCAGGAGGCATCACAATCCCCATCTTGAAATTATTCTGCAGAGCTACTGTAATAACATCAGCATGGTACTGGAATCAAAACAGACCTGAGGATTAGTGGAATAGATTAGAAGATACAACCCAACTGCAAACACACTCAGCCACCTTATCTTTGACAAAGAAGCCGAACATGTTCACTGGAAAAAAAGATAACCTCTTTAATATGGTGCAGGAAAAACCAGCTTTCTATATGCGGAATACTAAAACTAGAAACATGTTTATCACTGTGCACTAAGCTAAAAATCAAAATGGATCAAAGATCTAAATATTAAAACAGAAGCACTAAATCTGCTGGAAAACAAAGTAGGTAGAAATCTTGAAGACACAGGGGTATGTGGAGAATTCATGAACAAAAAGCAGACTGCATAGGAAATACTTCCCAGAATCAACAACTGGGATCTCATCTTATTAAAAAGTTTTTACATGTCAAAAGAAAACTCCAACAGAGTGAAAGGAAAACCCACAGATTGGGAAAAAAAACCAGTCAACTGCCCTTCAGACAAAGGTCTTCTATGTAGAACATATAAAGAATTTTAAAAAGTCAGGCCCTCGAAATTCAGAGACCCAATCCAAAAATGGGCATCTGAGATGAAAACACACTTCTCAGCTGAAGAAATACAAATGGCAGATAAATGCATGAAAAAAATGTTCAGCATCATTGGTCATTAGAGAAATGCAAATTAAAACAACCCTGAGTATCCATTAAACTCTAGAAAGAATGGCCAGGATCAAGAAAACAACCAACAACAACTGCTGGAGAGGCTGTGGGGAAAAAGGAACACTTCTCCACCGTTGGTGGGAGTGTAGATTGGTGCAGCCACTGCAGACATCAGCCTGGAGGTTCCTCAAAAAGCTAGGATTGGTAGTTCCATTTGACCCAGCTATTCTGCTTCTGGGCATATTCACAGAAGAATTGAAAATATCATATCTCATTGATATATGTGCACCCATGTTTATAGCAGGTCAATTTGTGATAGCCAAATCTGGGGGAGAACCCAAATGCCCATCAACTGAGGGATGGGTAAAACAGATGTGGTACTTTTATACAATGGAGTACTATTCAGCTATAAAGGATCACATTGAGGCTGTTATAGCTAAATGGGTGTGACTCGAGACCATACTCAGAAGTGAAATAAATCAAACTCACATGAGTAAACACCACATCATCTCTCTAGTATAAGAAAGACTCAATAAGATACAAAATCCTCAATAAATATGGTGAAAGGGCAAGAAACTGCTAAAGGTAAAAACAACTCAGGGTAAAGGAGAAAAGAAGGAAGGGAAAAGAAAAGATATAAATTTGTATATGTATATACACTTAAGATTAACAAGATGATTGTACTAATAATTTTATTAGTTCTTAGAACAAGACAGCTAACATTCAAAGAACTGGATCAATTCTGTATGCCTATGCCTATTAATCTGAGCAACTCCTGAAGACAACCATACAAAATAACAACTTTCGATATCTTCCCATCGCCTAGTTTAGAAAGCCTATGTCGTTACGGTTATTTATCTGTGTTTATTGTTTCTTGTTTTTCTTGTGCTTTGTTCTGCTATTGTCTCTAGCACAGAAAGGATAGATGTACATGTATACACTTACACATGCTTAGAGCTACTCCTAAAGAGGTTACAAGAGCAGATTTTATTAAGTATCAAGAAATGAACCAGACACTAGGAAGTCAACAATACCTTACATAATGTCCCTTGTTTTCAGGGACCAGACACTAGGAAGTCAACAATACCTTCCATAATGTCCCTTGTTTTCTTCTAAGTAGCTGCACGTATCTTCTCACATATTGCAATCAAATAATAGAAAACAGACTAAGACCAATTAAATCAAAGAATACAAGCATTATTGGACTTCACAACATGACGAGAAGAAATCAACAATGGCTACTATAATGCCATGTTTTCATAAAAGTAGCTGTTCATACCATCACACGTAATAAAATCAGATCTGGCAAACTCTTTTGGAGTAGCTCTCGGCAGTTATAAGCCTATACTTGTACATCTATCCTTTCTGTGTCAGAGGGAATAACCAAAGAAGAGAAAGCAATAGCACAGGAAAAACGAGACAAATAAGTAAGAATGACAGAGAGTCCCAAAAGAATAACAAAGTATGCTTTCAAAACAATAAGGCAGGGGCATAACAAAGATTGTTATTTTGTATAATTTTCTTCAAAAAAGTTACTCAGATTACCACATACAGACATGCAAAATTGATCTCATCCTGTGAATGTTAACTGTTTTGTTCCAAGAATTAATACAATTAGTAGTACAATCATCTTAGCCATCTTAAGTGTATATATACACATTTATATTTTTTTCTCTTCCCTTCTTTCTTTTCTCTTTCTCACTTTCTCAGTCATTGTTTCCCCTTTAAGCAGTTTCTTACCCTTCCATGATATTTATTGAAGATTTTCTATCTTATTTGCTCTTTCAGTTTCTTATAGTAAGGAGACAATATGGTATTTACACATATGGGTTTGATACATTTCTCTGATGAGTATGGTCTCGAGTCGTATCCATTTACCTATAAAAGCCTCAATGGGATCCTTCTTTACAGCTGAGTAGTACTCCACTATATAAAATACCAAATCTTTTTTCATTCATTCCTCAGTTTATGGGCATTTGGGTTACTTTCAAGGTTTACCTTTACAAATTCTTCTGCTATAAACATCAGCATTCATATATCAATGTGATATGATGTTTTCAATTCTCCTGGGAATATGCCCAGAAGCAGAATAGCTTGGTCAAATGGGACTTCCAATTCCAGCTTTTTGACGAAGCTGCAGACTGATTTCCACACTGGTTGCACCAGCCTATGCTCCCACTAACACTGGAGAAGATTTCCTTTTTCCCCACAGCCTCTCCAGTGTTTTTTTTTTTTAAGAGAGCAAAACAAAACAGAACAGAGTTAAACACAACAAAGCATATCAGAACACAACACTGCAAGCAATACAGGTCTTCGAAACATAACAATAGGAAATTAAGAATGGCAACCCTAGAGTCTCTCGTTTCCTTCAAAATGGTTGTTCATACATTCACATGTGATAAACTCAAACAAAACAAAATAATATAAAACCAGATAAAACAAAAGAGTAAAAACATTACAGGCCTTCAAATCAGACAACAAGAAATCGACAACGGCTACCTTCATGTCCTTTGTTTTCTTCCAAAAAGCTGTACATATCTTCTCACATATTGCAATCAAATAGTAGAAAAGAGACTTAAGCCAATCAAATCAAAGAATAAAAAGCATTATTGGACTTCAGAACCTGAAGATAAGAAATCAGCTGTAGCTACCACAATGTCTCATTTTCTTCAATGTAGCTCTTCATATCTTGATACTTAATAAAATCTGCTCTTGTAAACGCTTTAGGAGTAGTGCTAAGCACGTGTAAGCGTATACCTGCACATCTGTCCTTTCTGTGCTAGAGGGAAGAGCAGAGCAAAGCAGAAGAAAAACAAAACAATAAAGACAGATAAATAGCAGTAATCAAGAGCCCAAAACAATAACAATATAGACATTCAAGGCTAGGTGATGGGAAGATACCAGAGGTCGTTATTTCACGTAGTTGTCTTCAAGAGCTGCTGAGTTTACCAGGTGCAGGCATTCAGAATTGGTCCAGTCCTATGAATGTTAACTGTTTTGTTCTAAGAACTAAAAAAATTAGTAGTGCAATCATCCTATCAATCTTAAATACATATGTATTTATATAAATAAATAAATATATTTATATAAATCTCTATATAAATGAATATGCATAAATACATGTGTATATATATATATATATATACATATATATATACATATATATGTATATATATAAATTTATATCTTTTCTTTTCCCTTCCTTCTTTTCTCCTTTTCCCCGAGTTGTTCTTTCCCTTAGCAGTTTTGTAGCCTTTCCCCATATTGATTAGGTTTTTTGTATCTTATTGAGTCTAAGTTTCTTACATGAAGGAGAAGATGCAGCGTTTACACATGTGAGTTTGATTTATTTCCCTTATTAATATAGTCTCAAGTTGCAGTTGACTAAGATATTTTTCCAGTTTGTGGGTTTTCTTTTGACTCTGTTGGAGAGATGCAAAAGCTTCTTAATAAGATGAGATCCTGGTTGTTCATTCCGGGAGTATTTCTTGTGTAGTTTGAGTTTTTGTTTATGAATTCTCCACCTGCCCGTATGTCTTCAAGATCTCTCTCTATTTGTCTTCCAGCAGATTTAGTGTTTCTCTTGTAATATTTAGAACTTTGATCCATTTTGACTTTAGTTTAGTGCATGGTGGTAGGCCTGGGTCTAGTTTTAGTTTTTGGCATATGGAAAGCCAGTTTTTCATGCAACACTTATTAAAAAGGCTATCTTTATTTCAGTTAACATGTTTGGTCCCTTTGTCAAACATAAGGTGTTTGAGTGTGTTTGTAGTTGTGGCTGAATCTTCTGATCTTTTCCATTGATCTTCAGGTCTGTTTTGATTCCAGTACCATGCTGATTTTATCACAGTAGCTTTGTAGTATAATTTCAAGCCAGGGATTGTGATGGGAGGCCATTCATTTTGGTAAAAAGAGAAAAACAATTTTTTCAAACCTACTTCTGAGAAGGTGTAGGGTCCCAGAAAGGACAGAGGGCCCCATTTCCTTCATACCAATGTCTCACCGTATACAGCTGGGGAAGGATCTTTTATAGAGGAAAAAAATGGAGAAGAGAGAGAAAGAAATGATGTAGACGTCCACACTTGGTGCATCGTTTTCTCCAATCTTTAGCTCACTGTGCTGTCTGTCTGGTGGGGGAAACTGACTTAATGTCACCTTACCCGTTGCAAGGATTCTGGGGTCTTACCTTCTGGGCCATCATTGACTTGCTCTGTCCATTCTTCTGGACCGAGAAGGGGTGGGGGTAGCCTTGGGCCAAAGGAAATTTAGAGAAGCCATTCAGGCCCAAAGGAAATTGCTGTGACACTGAAACTTCCATTGTGTAGTTGCCAGGTTACAACTCCGCATTCCCAGCCCTTGCTTTAGTCTAACCCTCAGTTTTGAGAGCCTTCAGGTGCCATGTCATTGGGCTGACTCTCTGATATTGTTTGGGACAAATGTGACTAGAGCACAACCAGAGGGAACCTGGATGCTTGAGCTGAAAAAAATACTAAGGAAAGCCAAAGCCAAAGATATCTAACCACTATATCTTCTAGAAGGCCTTTTTGGTTTTAGGCAGTCATGCAAAAGAAAAACAGCAGCAGCAACAACAACAGAAGCAAAAGCTGAAAAAAAGAAACATTCCTCTAAGGAGGATTCCTTAGAGCTACTATATTTAATTTTTAGACTTGACACACAGGAGACCCTTTGATGCTGGTAATGTTTCTTATTTCTTTTTGAATGCATTATGCTTCCCTTCTAAATGTATTTATTGCCTTCACCATCAGGCCCAAAGTAGGTTCTTGGCTTATGGTCAGACAGAGCGTGTCCTACTTTGGAAGGGATGTGACATGTGATTGGAGTCAGGGTCACAAAATCTTTCTTGTCAAATTTGAGCAATATCAGAGTTTTAGAATGACTGACTGTGAGCCTGGGTTTATGTGGGCTCCACTGTCATACCTAATCTTGCCTATTCTGTAGTTAGCATGCTAAATTGTTAGAATTTGGCTCACAATAACCCCAAAGCATACTTAGGCAGGTATAGTGCAAGTTATAAGAGCCAAGCTCTTCTAAGTTTTCATGGAAGATTTAACTAAAAATCCCAGTGACTCACCTTAGTTAAAGAAAGCCAATATTTCTGTGAGCCACGTCTAGTTGAGGCAGACTTGTGGTGTATCAATAATGTACTTAAATTCGCCCCAGTTTTGCACCAGTTAGGAGAAAACACATCATTTATCAATGTCAAGACTAAGAATTTGTTTGAAAACAGCTTTAGAATTTTCTTTAGGTAAACACAACAGAGTAGTGAACACTGATAAGAGTCTACAAAAGAAATGTCTATTTTACCAAGAAAATCGGCCAAAGATATCTGGCTTTTGCATTAAATAATTGAAACTGTGTGTGATGGGCTAAGTGACAACTTCCGAACTGTTGAGTGCATAGATCAAAGATTTCATGAATATTCCCAATGGTAAAAGAAAAAGCAGCCACATTTTCTCTTGTGAATAGGAAAGTTGTGCTCAGGGAGTGCAGGTTCATGTTAGAAACAGAACAGTGTAAAAATGGACAGAAAGTGGGACCAGTGTGGAGGAATAGGAAGGGTGAAGACAAACAGTCTCATTAAGGGAATCGGAAAGAAATACGGCCACTAATGGTGTGTTTCTTGACATAGCTCATCTTTGGACCACCTGAGTGTTTGATGTGCTTAACCAGTCCCAAGGATTAAAGCTGCCTGGAAGAATGGAGATGATATTAAATTCCCAGGGTTTTGCTGAGTCGCTGTGTGAGTTGCGGTGTGAGGGACACTCCATTAAATTTCTGGAGATGCGTATTCACCACAAATCTAGGAAAAAGAAGGCCTTTTACCAGCTCCGAAGCCCATTCTGATCTTTCCAGGAAAACCTGTGAAATTATGAGTGACTGTCTCCCTCTAGCAAGAGGTTATGGAGGGGATGTTGTCTGTAGAGGAAAAGAAAAACACAGATGTATCCCTCACTTCACATGAGATTGGGGAAATATGTAAGCCTGCGGAGATATGTAAAATATGGGAAATGGCTTAAAATTTTGTAGAAAATCACCACCCGAACAAAGTTGCAGCAGTACAA
This sequence comes from Cuniculus paca, assembly GCA_004365215.1. NCBI lineage: Eukaryota > Metazoa > Chordata > Mammalia > Rodentia > Cuniculidae > Cuniculus > Cuniculus paca. Next base: position 16,540 of record RJWT010014187.1, read on the forward strand.
GTGACGAAGCTATTTAATGAGAATGCAATGTGACATTTCTGCAAAATTCTTAAAAGAGGCAAAAGGAAGTGCCATTAGATAGTTTTCCTGTTAAAGTTGCATGGGAATAAAAAGATTCCATGGAGCCAATAGCAGTGATTTCATTAGTGATCCTGAAAATTTTCCTGTAATAATCTTACTTTTTCTTGTCTCCCTCACAGCAGCCATAAAGATCTTCAGAGCAAAGTACAGGTTAATTCATTTTTCTTTACAATTTAAATTTTCTTTATTATGTTGTATTATGTTACAGTTTTGAATTAATTTCATGTAAATATTTTTGAGCTGTGGAATGTATCCTCAGAGTTTTCACTATTTCTTATGGGAAAATTCAATTTGATACACAAGTGCTTTGGATTACAAGCATGTCTCTGAACAAACTGTGTTCACAAAGTAAGCTTTTACTGTACTGGCCTTTTTATTGCCAATCATTTTATCAAACACATTCCCTTTTACTCCAGCTTGCAATCTACAACTCTGCTAAATGTGGCTTTCTGGTCAAGTTCAACACTTTTTGAATCATTCTAATGGGTTATTTGCTCTTGATTCTCAGAGTTAAGCTGTCTAAGAGCCATGTTTTTTGTGTCCATGCCACCACCTCCACATTAGACTCCCTCGAAATATTTTCTGCCACATTAGCTCCTCCATTGCCATTAATCTCAGTCAGCTACAATGTTTTTGGGCACAGGAAAAATGTAGACCAAGTTCTGATAGCTGTAGAGGGTGTTTCTTTTCCCAGTGCACTGGTCAGTTGCACTCAAAGCACACTCACTTGTTTCCATCACTCTTTGGATTACCTCAGTCTGCTTGGTACTGTGGACATCATCATGACCGTAGCCCATTAGGGTTTGTGTGAATTTAGCTTGATTTCCTTTCCTTATAAATTCCCATTTGTCTTCACCTTCATTAAGGATATTAAAGCCTGAGGAAGTCACACTGGTCAACTGACTTTGCCCATTTTGTTGTCCCCATTGGATTTTCTAGAGCTCTGTCCAGGCTGGACCAGTAAATAAATTAATGTCCTTGGAAAATCTGGTCTTGACTCCTGACTCGGGGTTTAAAATAGTATACTGAGTGCCTTTACAAGGTGGTTTTCAGAAGCAGCTGGATTTGCCCTAGAACCCTGACTAATAGTGCTGAACTATTATAATTTACAGGTTTTTACATTCCCCGGAACATACCCAGGTAAGATGGCCTGGAAGTATAGCCTCCATTTGATTTTTCTCTACACACTGTGTAATCCTACATGATCTCCCTCTTCTGTCCAAATAATGTATCAGTTTTAAGGATGTCAAGGCATGCAGCAGTGAAGCCATCATCAGCCTCTCTTGCAGCTCTTATAAGTCTTTCTTTCTATGCTTTGTGCCCCAAGAAACTAGGATATATTGAATATCTCACTAGACCAGGTCAAAAACCATTTTGGGGATCTAGAATCCACCAGAAAAATTTTCAGAGTCTTTTTAAAACGTACCTAGGTTCTATTTGCACTGCAGAATGTACATAACTGAAATAGGGACTTGCACCCAGATGGTAGGTACCATTCTCAACTAACACTTCTTGCAGGCTTAGAATGGTGGCACACTGAGCTTTTGAGTTCCCAGAATCTGGGCCTCTGTGGTGTGCAGACTACAGCCTGGTATGGAGGGCACTCAGAAAATAGTCTTTGTCTCCTTGGTTACTGATCATACAGGGTTTTATCTGGGCTGCCTGTGAGAAAGAAGAGCTGACAATAGGGGGCACTCAGCAGCATCAGCTCCAGAAGAAGGATTAGGTCTAGGGCAAAGATCAGGCCTTTGTAGAGGCCCATGAAGGCTTAAATGAAAAGCACTAAAGACAATTTTCCCTGTTTCTGTCAGTTGGGGATTCAGGTAGGATCCCTGAAGTGTATCCCTAGATGGGTTTGGGGACAGGTGAGGTAAATATTAGGTTTGGGAACCTTACAGGCCTTTCTCTGGGTCAACTCCAAACCCATCCCTAAGATGTTTGTCACCCATTACCTCCTGATAAAGAGTATCTTTGGGATTAGGTCGCAGGAAATTTACAGAACTTTCTCTGCATAAATTTCCACATAAGAATTTTTAGTACCTCCTCTAGGTCAGTCCATGGCCTATCCAGCTAGTCACCAAGGTGTCTTGAGAGTTGGGCTCAACTCCTTGTATGCCAGTATTATCTGACCCTTTTTGGGCACCAGAACCACTTCCTTCTAGGTTTTTGTATTTCCCCCTAAGGCCACAACCCATCTTCCAGGCATAGAGTTTGGAACCGAGATGCCCTACTAACTGGATACCTCTGGCCAGTTATAAAGCTATCCTATATCTACTTTAGGAAGCATAGTAATAACTCACTCTCTAGCAGGCTATAATAAGACCTTACAATTTCCTCCAAATGTACCTCTTGGAGACTCGCCCTGAAAGAGCGAAGCAATTTCACAAAATATCTTCAGTCATGTCCCAAAATCTGCCAGTAGATGGGGCAACAATAATATAACCCCAGCCAAAATGCGGGAGGCCTCCTGCTCTCAGAGAACGCTGAAGCACTCTACTCTAGCTGTATCATTCCCTCCTTTCGGGAGATGACTCCACCTTGGTGAGTGTCCCAAATGATCACTCATCTGACTCATGCTCATAATAAGCATGCACTGTCACATGTAAGATACACAAAGAGAAAACAATACCTCTAAAATATGACTTAAATTTCCTTGTGGCTGGTCTGCTGTCTCGTGCGTGGATCTTCAAGAAAGATACCATGTGTCATAGATCTGAGAGACAGATTCCAGATTCTTGTGTGCACCATCAACATCATCCTCATTGCTGCATTATCTCACCGTGTTAGTGCAATACAATCCGCATGTATCCCTTCATTTGGTTGCCAAATCAGCCTTATACATAAGACCCATCACAAATTTTAGAGATAGCACCTTGACAGGACAAAGAAGGCCAAAGTGAACTTACCCAACAATTTGCATGTAGGCAATGGAAACAGTCAATGGCCAAATCAGGTGAGGTGTTTCAGAGCCTGAAATACTCAATCTAACTCTCAAGGGGGGCAGAGTCCATTCCTGCCACATTATAAAGGGGGCTAAGAACAAAGAACCTTGTGCTCTGGCTCTGGGCGCCCTACCTTACCTCCAGTAAGGTAGCTATTTATCTCATCAACTTAGTCCCTCCACTTTCCAATAAAGGATTTGGTTTCTTTTTAAAACATTTGTAACTGTATTTTTTAATTACAAATTTAATTCCAGCTAAATAAAACATACCCTCATGAAATGTGGCAATGTGCATTACATTTTACTAGAAACAGATGAATACTTTAAGACTTATTGTTTTAACCTGAGAGTCTCTTATCTTGGGCCCTATAGTTTTTATTTCTTTTAAAATATCTGTTTTGTTTATTTATTAATTTTTTTTAACAATGGTTACCCTAGTGTCTCTTGCTTTCTTCAAAATGGTTGTTCTTACATTTACAGACAATAAACTCAAACAAAACAAAGTAGTACAAATCCAGATAAAAGAGCGTAGCATTACAGGTCTTCAAGTCAGATAACAAGAACTGAGCAATGGCTACTGTAGTGTCTCATTTTTCATAAGAGCTGTTCCTATCTTCTCACTTATTGCTTTCAAATAGTAGGAAAGGGACTTAAACCAATCAAATCAAAGAATAAAAGCACCATTGGATTTCAGAACCATTTCTCCATATTTATCAGGAATTTTGTATCTTATTGAGTCTTTCAGTTTCTTACACTAGGGAGGCAATGCGGTGTTTACACGTGTGTTTTGTTTATTTCACTTATGAGTATGGTCTCAAGTCTCATCCATTTACCTATAAAAGCCTCTATGTGATCATTTTTATAGCTGAATACTACTCCATTGTATAAAAGCACCACATCTTCTTTAACCATTGCTCAATTGATGGGCATTTGGGTTGTTTCCAAGATCTGGCTATTACAAATTGTGCTGCTATAAACATAGGTGCACATACATCACTGGGGTAAGATGATTTCACTTCTTCTGGGAATATGCCCAGAAGCGGAATAGCTGGGTCAAATGGGACTTCCAGTCCTAGCTTTTTGAGGAGCCTCCAGACTGACCTCCACAGTGGTTGCACCAGTCTGCACTCCCACCAGCAGTGGAGAAGGGTTCCTTTTTCCCCACAGCCTCTCCAGCATTTATCATTGGTGGTTTTCTTGATCCTGGCCATTCTTTCTGGAGTGAGATGAAATCTGAGTTGTTTTAATTTGCATTTCTGTAATGACCAATGATCCTGAACATCTTTTCATGTATTTATTTGCCACTTGTATTTGCTCAGCTGGGAAGTGTGTTTTCATCTCAGATGCCCATTTCTGGATTGGGTCTTTGAATTTTGAGGTCCTGATATTTTTTTAATTCTTTATATGTTCTAGAAAGAAGACCTTTGTCTGAAGCGCAGTTGACTAAAATTTTTTCCCAATTTGTGGGCTTTCTTTTTTCACTCTGTTGGAGATTTCTTTTGACATGCAAAAACTTTTTAACAAGACAAGATCCCAGTTGTTGATTCTGGGAAGGGTTTCCCATGCAGTTTGACTTTTGTTCATGAATTCTCCACCTACTCCTATGTTTTCAAGAGTTCTACCTACTTTGTTTTCCAGCAGATTTAGTGTTTCTGTTTTAATGTTTAGATCTTT
>RJWT010014188.1:0-21228 GCA_004365215.1 Cuniculus paca
CCTCTACTCTCTTATTTCTCCTCCCCCTTCTCCTCCCTCCCCTCCCCAAGAGCATCTGCCTGGCCCAATCTCGCCTGGGCCAGCTCCAATAACAACATCTGCTTGGCAGCTTTTCAAGCCCACGGATAGTTATCTAACTGAGGCTTTTGTGCTGTACTGTTTATTCTATGTGAAGAAATGCCTCCTTAGTTGAAAGAGTACTTTAGAAAAACTGTGCAGCTATTAGCAAGTGAAGCACAAGGCTAATAACCCCCACCTGCTCATCAAATTAATTATGACATCTGAGTCATTATAACTCAGAAAGAAAACACGACTGCAAATTTGTCACATGTAGGAATAAACATGTATTAGGACCAGGAAAAAAATCAGACCAAGAGACTCAGCTGGACAAAACACATGCTTCTACCTTTCAGGGGCTGGGAATATAGATCCCATCTTTCCAAGCTGACAAAGAGGGATGGATGGTTGGCCAGACAGCCACACTGTTGCTACATAAAGCAAAATAAGATATAGTTGGAAAATAAATGAACTCAAGGAAAATATTTCAAAATTCAATAATCATTTCTTTAAACAAACCAAAATGTCCTACAGAGTCATGCCGCAGAGCAAAATGCATAGTTCATAATGAATCTGACCCCATCTCATTTGGTCCACCTTAGCTACATTTATACGGACCTAAGAGAGAGGCTGCTCAAGGCACAAAAGAATATTTTAATGGTACTTTTAAATTTAGTAAGAAAATACATTAAATATAAAAAAAAAAACTGATCACGAAGCTATTGCACTTTCTAGCCATAGTGCATGAACCAGCATTGTGGCCATGAAAAAAAAATACATTTAAATTAGCTATTTCCCATTATAGCTCATGATCAATGCTATTCTGCTAATATTTCCTACTTTTGAAAGTTAACACATTTTTCCTTAAATATTCTTTTTCATATATTTCTGGCACTTGCACCTCCAACATATGTTTTTTTTTTAAAAATCTTACTCTAAAATTTTGGATCTGTCATATATCACGAGTTCTAATAAAGTTAAATTGTTTCAAACAGAACATGAATTAATTGCAAGATGACCCATTCACCATCCACTATAGCCATGACATTTTTCCTGGTCATAATTTGAAAGAAATAACTTCTGAAAAGATATTTGCATGAAACATGATAAACACTTTTATTTTTAAAACACTCCTATTAAAAAGCTTTGCAACTATAAATTTAAAGCTTCTTCAACTTTCTGCAATAACTTTATTATTGAGAGAACTTTTTGTTTCTATGTAATCCTCATGATGATAATGTTAGAAAATAGGGATCCTTTCATAAAAGCATATTATTACCCTTTGCTAAAACAACATCAACCTGCTGCACTTTCTACTCTACCTCCCCCCAAAATTGTTTTCATTTATTTTATAATAGCAAAACCTGGAAGAGAGTTAATTGTAAAAGCACAGCAATATATTACATTTCCATATTCTTCTAGATTTAATATAAAATGAAAACAAATCTCGGGAACCAATACAATAATTTTTTTTCTCTCAGTAAAACAATTTTGTATTAGAGTCTGGTGCTGAACTGATTTATGTAAATATGTTATTTAACCTCAGTGTAAGATATAAATCCTGAGTAAACACAGCATTGGCAATACTGACACTCCTTGGCCAAATCAGAAGATTTAGTCAACCTGGACTAAAAATGAATTAAGATTATATTGAGAGTGTCAGTCCTAAAGCCAAAAAAACATGCAATGCCAGCACTGGCCAGGGGAATGATCACTCATTAACCAGCCACCCAAGCTACAGAGTTTCGCTAGCTGGGAAAACAACGTTCTCATTTTTAACCTTCACAGCAAAGCAAGGCACTCTCTTTAAATGGGTATGCTTTCTACTTTTCTCCTCTTCATCAACCCCATAAAGAAACTCAACTTTCTCTGTTTATGGTGCACACAGCCCTCTGAACACTGAACAGGAGTGGGCTCTGAGTCCTACTGTAGGTGACAAGGTCAGTGTCTGAAGTGGCCTGGTTGACTCAGGAATGAGTTAATGACTCTTTCTGAAAATAACTTTCAAGTTGCTTTTTAACAGCTAGTTCCCACAATTATTAAGTCCCTTCACCATGACAGTTATGTGTCCCTCAGAATCACAACTGTGCAATATCTAGTAGCAGATTTTTGTTTCCCCAGACATAGTCACACACAGGTCATAGCCATACTGATTAACCATACTGTGCAGAAGTCTGTACATCCAAGCCTAAAAGGTAAACAAATTACTCTGTGAAAAAATATCCTTAGCAAGTATCAATAGGACCAACAGTGAAACTTTGGAAGTTCTAAAGGCATGCCAGAAAAAGGGCTACACAAAACCCAGTAGTTCCCAGATCACACACAGTCCAGAGATTCTCATATCCACGCAATCACTGCACACATCTCCACCCCTACTTCCTTCCCAATGGTATGTGGTCTTGAAAACACAAATGTTCATGTTTCCTGACGCTAGACTGCAGAGGAAGAGTCCCCTCCCAAGAGGCAGAGCTGGATGCTTCTGGCGCCCTGAAAATCTTTACTACAGTACAACATAATGTGACATGCACCACCATCAATGACAGAAGAACAATCTTTGTTTTCACCTGATGAAAATCCTGACTAGAGATCCTATCAGCGAGCAATGTTACCTACAAAGTATTTTACAAAGAGTGGTTACCGGGCTACCATTTTATGAGCCTAATGACCCACTGTACTCCATCTTGACCAACAATCCAGGAGTGAAAAGAAAAGGATGCAAATTATTTTTCAAACATTAGAGTTTCACTGGTACTTTTTCATACTAGCAATTTTTTTTCTTCAGTCTAGTTCTCTCCTCTTCTCTCTGGCATTCTTCCTTACACACACACACACACACACACACACACACACACACACGCCAGGCACACAGGAAGACATCCATTAATATTAAGGACAGTCTTCTGTAATGTTTTTCAGAATTTCTCAGGGGCTTAGGAGGGCTGCAGCCGTGCCAAAATTACAAGCTTTCCTTTAGTCAGAAGGGATGTCTTTTCAAAGCCCAGCCCTCATTTTTCAGTCTGATGTAAGTAAATTTACCTCTGTGTGCTGGGCTGAGCAGCTTTTCTTTGTCGTTTTTGTTTTTCTAATAGCTGCTGCTCTGGCAGAGCTATTCATTTCAAAGGGAAGTTAGAAGCATTCTTCACTCTTCCCCTTTTAGATTATTTGCAGTTACTGGCTCTTCTGAAATTTTAGATTTGAACAGAAACCTAAAGCACAGCACTATTTTAAAACAGCAAATCACCAGCATTCCTGGGATCACATTTCCCTAGAGCAAGTCTTCAACATGAGGCAAAAGAGCTAAGGCTAAAATTCACAAAATAGAGGGAGAATTATCTTTTTTTTTCCTTTTTTTTTTTTTTTTGAGAAAATGGGGCCCACTCCATCCATTCTGATGGAGTGCTGAAGGATAATACTGGACTCTTTTAGAATACTGTTTTAAAACACCAGAAGAAAGATGATGAAGTTATGTTTGCTTCACAGATAAACTAACTAGTTTCATGAAAAAGTCAAATGAAAGCCAGGTGTAGTGAACAGATTTGTCATGCCAGCACTCTGGGAGACTGAGACAAGAGGATCAAAAGTTCAAGACCAGCCTGGACAACTAAATAACATAGCAAGACACTGTCTCGAAATATAAATTTTTAAAAAAGGGCTAGAGATATAGCTCAGTGTGAAGGCCCTGGGTTCAATACCCAGTACCTTCATTCCGCAATTGTACCCTAAAAAAAAAAAGCCAAATGAACTATACCAATGAAGTCAGCTTTTCAGAGACAGTGTTTAGACAACAGATAAGAAAAAAACAAATAACCTTTTTTAGATAATTTATTTCATGAGAAAGTCAACTCAGTGGCCTCAGACTATAAGTCTTATGCAATCTGTAATAATATCAGTGGGTGAATTATCACAGAAGCTCTCAGTTTTCCCAGGCCTCAATCCATTCAAGGGGCTTCACTATGCACTGGCACAGGCTTGCTGTTGATTCTTTTATGATAATCCTTTTTTACTGCACTGGGCCAAGGTTGTGTGGTCTTTGCGTTCAGAGAGTGGTAACTCTACAAATTCTCTATCTGTGTCACATATTTAAATGAGTAATCTAGAGTTCATTACTTTTCTGTTTATCTAATGTCAACTTTTTTTTTGTCAACCCACTGAACACACTTGGATTTATAATGGTTCTGGAGTTTTGGCAACTGCCAATCTCCAAGTCATTGCAGGAGAAATAATAAAGGGCTATCAGAGCAGCTGGAGTAAACAGTGAAGAAGTACACAGTGCCATGGTTAAGAAACCCTGCCAGGCCAAGACTCTCATTACTACTTCCTGAGTCATCCTATTTGCCAGTATTACTTTGAAGAGTAACGTCTGTGTACATAAGTGAAAACCCATGACACACCAGGGCTTAAATCCTTAACATCTTAACTTCCTGCCTGTGGGTATTAACCTAAAGGGACAGGTGGATGCAATGCTGTCTTCCACTGAATACTCAGGAATGAATGCAAAACTAAACCTGCAGGAGGAGAAGAAAGATGTTACATTCCTGAGGCAATTTTAAAATGTGCGAAAAACAGATAAACAAAGCCATGAAAACTAACTCTTTTCTCCCCTTTTCTGTCTCTATTTTTTCTTCTACTTGTGTGTCAATTCAGCAACCTCAAACTGTTCAATCTTCATATGCCAAAAAACAAAAAGTTATTGATGTTCAAAACACTACTATGACACTAAAAACTTCCTCGAAACGAAGAAAAACCCTTCTAATCCCATAATCAGAAATGAAGAATCCCTCAAGGACCTCAACCCATCCCCAATTTGGAATGGAATGTGAGATGGTCACAAAGAATAACATCACAGGTATTGTAGGTCTATTTTTTAAGGAAGCAAACAAGTTACAGGTTTGCCATCTCAATTTTGATTATGAGGTGGCAAGTCAAGCATGAACATTCTTTGGATTTGAGAATGCAGTGGGAAAAAAAATGGGGCAAGAAAGATATTATACACATGTCCATCCCAGCACTAAACTGTCTGTTGGATGAAACATTTAATGATTCTTAGTCCCACTTTCTCAACTGTAAAATGGGAACAGTACTTACGCCATGCAGTAGAAATAAGTGATTAATAATATGCTTTAAACAAAAGACTTTGGACTTTGTAACTTGCAAAACTAAAGTATAACTTAAATAACTAAATAGGAAATGTGGCAACACAATCTAGGTGCACTGGGAGCAGTGTGGTTTGTAACTGAAGGAATGAAGGAGAGAGGAGGAATGGTTAAAAGGGAGAGTCTGTAATACTTAGCTCCCTCAGAGACGGTTAGAAGGTACAATGTCAAGGGCACCCTCTCTGGACTCAGAGTTCGATTTAATCCTGTCTTTGCCTTTGCCGTTTCCTAGCTGTGTGACCTTGGGTAGTTGATTTAAATTCTTTGAGGTCTGATTTCCTCATCTTTAAATGAGCAATAACAGCATTTATCTTGTAATGGTCTGTTGTAATAGTTAAATAAAATATAATACATAAAAGCATCTGGCCTGTAAAAATAACATTCATCCAAGAAAAAGTTGTCTACATTAAAGATTTATAGAGTATTTTGCTTTTCACATCGGTCTTTAATACAACTCCATACAGTCACCTTCTAAATATCTTTAAGAATTCTAAACTGAATGCAGATTATGTGCTTTTCTAAAAATACCATTTTAGTTGGGCATGGTGACACATGCCTTTAATTGCAACACTCTGGGATGCTGAGGTAGGAGGATGGCAAGATTGAGCTCTGACTGGGCAATTTAGTGAAACCCTGTCGCAAAATAAAAAATAAAAAGGGACGAGTATATAGCTTTTTGAAAAGGCCCTAGGTTCAATCCTCAGGAAGAAAGGAGGGGTAGGGGTAGAGGAAGAGGGAGGAGAGAGGAAGGAAAGAAGGAAGGAAGGGGCAAGTGAACAAAATGCTTTTGGAAAGAAAGATTTAAGGAAAAAATTCTCAATTTAGGCATTTTCTTCATGGCATTATAAAGAGTTCTCTTAGTGAGTTGCTATTCGTGAGCTACCGGTTTAAAAAACTGAAAACACATTCTAAACATAAAAACATTTTAACCTTCCTAAAGAACAAAATATATTATATGTTGTATTTAGCAGAGATTTCATTTTAAAAATACAAAAAGTTTGTACTTACTTTGCAAAGAGAAAGTAACTGCCTTATGATTTTATCTTTCGCTTTTCACAATTCAGAATTTTGAAGGAAAGTCCTCAAATCTCCAAAACAAGTATAACAAACACGGTTTGCCAGGATAATTGATTTTAACCATCTCCAGGAAATATCCATACACCATACACACACACACACACACACGCACGCACATTTTTGAATCGTTAAGTCATTTGGAAGACTCTAGAAGTGTGCCGAGGCATGTATTTGGTGTTTTGCCAAATTATGTGCTTCTGTTTGTGGCTTTCCAGTATGGATTAGACAGACGCACAAGCATGTGCTGCTTGGCAAGTAGCGACAATGGTCTAGCCTGAATTTAGTAATTTAAGCTTTTCATTAGTCCTCTTAGGTGAAAGAAAAGAATTAGCAACAACTTGTTTGAGCTCTATCTTTATATCCCTTTGTCATCTATTCTTGTTCACTCGCCATAGATTAGAAGCCAAAAGGATTTCAGATGTCCTCTGCTGATAGACCTGCAGCAAAGGCTTCACACTCAGAGTTCAAATGTCAAGTACACTTCAACTAGAACCTGAACTTTTGTTCCCTGTTATTCTAAGGCTGTAACTCTACTTTTCCGACTTCCCCATTGTACTTGTATATGCAGAGTACTCTCTTTTTTTCTGACAAAGAAGCAGAGATTGAAATTACCTAAAGAGGTAAAAGGTCACCCCAGACTGCTATGCTTCTCCTGTTTTCAAATTCCATGGCAAAGTGCTCACAAAGATGTTTCTGTCTCCTGTGACAGCTTCTGGGAGAGGCTATGTCTTTGCTGTCTTGTTTCACACGACAGTCACTCTAAACTTAAAGAGGTCAGCTTCTTAAAGCCATGAACTTTGGTGCTAAATTCAGAAACAATTCCAAAGTGAAGTTAATTCCAAATTCCGCCCACAACCATCCTGATGACCAGTATGTCTTTCTAATCACAATCAATACCCTGCTCATTAGAACTGTTGACACTTCTCCCAGTGACACAGAGAATACCAGGGTAAGTCCAACGGACTTGGAGTATTTGACATTTTCTTCTTTTGTGGGTAACTATAATCCAGATGCCCAACAGAAAACAGGAAACAAAAGGGAAAAGGGGTGAAATGCTGACAGTGGTCCATTGTTAATTGAGCTCCCTGTGTGAAGCTACAGAAAGATTATACAGCTGTTGTTATTTATCATAACACTGCTAACAGCATACATATGTACAATCAAACATATTGTCAAAATTTATCTTCAGAAAAAATTGTTACTAATACCACCATTTTACAGATGGTAAAACTGAAGCTCATGTCTCAGTAATGACTACTGAAGAAAAACAGAAGCCACATCTTTCCATCATAGCCTTACATCTTCTAGGACAATAGGAGAATATTGTGTCTAGTAAACACTATGAATCCTACTTTCAATGTTAATACATTCTTAAAGTTCTATCACCTTCCCATTACCTTTCACACATTTTTCCTAAAACTTGCCTGCATAAGATTAAAAGCTTATTGAAACTCCTGCCAAAAAGAGAAGTCAAGACTAACAATGATCAGATTGTTCCATAAAGAAGGCAGGTCAAAAGGCACAACTTTAAGAAAGAGTTTTGAGGTAGCAGAGATTAAAAAACTTACTTAAGCAAAATATATAAATCTAATTTGAAGTAAGTTGCTCATCTACCACTCAAAGCACCTAGAAAAGTTTCCAGTATGAGTATGACGACATTGCTCCCAGTCTAAGTTTATACCTCTACATAGTCCTTTCACCCTCTCACTCTGCTGTTCTGTCATATTACAGTTGTTTGAAGAGACCCTGGACCTCAATGGAGGGTAGAATTATCATAAGGTACTTGATTATAAACACCCATCTTATAATAAAAATGCGAACTCAAGAGGTAAGAATATTGTTTAGATTCCTGTTGCATATTTCCTAACTAAAACAAACCTCTTTTCCCATATCCTTTGTGAAAGTTATTAAAACACCAAAATGCACTTTCAATGTAAGCAGTAGGATTGCTTTGCGAGTAGCTCAAGTGCCCATTCCAACTCTAATAACCTGATCCAAGATTGTACTTCAAAATGACACATTTTGAAAATGTCAGGTAGAATCCAGTATTTTATTTCACAGAAAGAGAAATTAATTTTAGTCTTGTATACCTAGTTTAGTATAAAATCAGCTAAAGAGGTTATTCCTTTCCTACATTAGTCTCACCAGGCCAACTTAGAATCTGTTCTAAAATAAAAGTTTAACAAAAAGTCTATGTCCAAGTGATTCTACCACCTACTAATTGTGTGAGTATGGGCATAATGATTGTGTTCTTTGGTGTCCTCACATGTAAAAAGGAGATAGTAAGAGAGCTTGCCTCATAGGGCTGATGTGAGGAACAGTTGAATACATATATTGTATTCTCTGTTTCTCTCAGGCTTTCAAGAGTACCTATATGCACCACTCCCTTCCTTCAAGTCTTTATTTAAATGTTGCCTCATCAGTAAGATTGACCCTAACCATTATACATACTTCAATTTCCCATTTCCTTTATTTTAAAGCTGTATTGAAGGCAGTATTTCCTGTAAGACTGGTGCTCCTATGTTCGGTATTCAATTCATAACATAACTTTTAAAAATGAAGTAACATGTTGACTAGTATCCTTCTGCATTAGCCACCCCATTAAGAGTTCCAACCCTACGTCAGACAATGTTAGGAAAAGTGGCACCCACAAAGCAGCTTCAAGTGGGCACACAAGAAGTAGCTATGGCTCCCCAGAGGATACATTTGTTTTGTGAACAATGGAACACACTTCTCAATGAACAGCAAAACGGGAGAAAATCCCAACATATAGAAGAGTTGAGAGGGTAAAGACCCAATTGGAATTTGGTTTCTTTGGGGGAGGACTAGGATCCTCTTTTATATTTTCTAAAACTGTGATCAGTTAAAAAGGTAAGTCTTTCTTATATTTTTAAAAAGAGTCATTAAACTGTAATACTTTATATGTAAAACAAATTAAGGTGATCCACAAATTGCATTGCATGTTTCTAATTACTTTGCAATGCCACACTATGAAAAGTGAGCCAAAATGGAAAATTCCCCAATTTTTTTCAAGAAAAATCATTTTCGCCCTCTCAAATAATCATAGGTAGCAAAAAAAAAAAAAACTTGAAAATCTGTATTGTGCTTGCTAACTTGAACCACGCCAATGAACATTCAAAAGATTAATCAAAGACTTGACAGTTGTTAACAGTTCAACATGGTTCTCATAATTATCCAATTAAACATATAATGCAAATAGTAGAAGTCTTAGGGGTTCCATAGAGCATGAATATCAGGCTGCTTCAGAAAACTATTAACTCTAATGTACTGTCTGCTGAGTCAGAAGAAAGTGAAAGGACAGCTACTACATTTATAGAGGAAAGCAAAGAGAAGAAAAATAAGAGTGGAGAGACACGTAACTCAACCACTCTTTATGTGGTCACATAAACACAACAGACAGTGGTAAAATCCAGAAAACAAAATTTAAGTAACAATTATTGTAAAACCAAAAGAATGCAGAGCAATGACTTTACCCTATAATTCCTACTGGCTGTACTACATCCACAGCATACTTTAACCACACTTCTCTAGCTTGCTGCTAAGTTAGAAACATGGATGTAATTATAGTTGTTGGCTTTTGACTCTGTCTATAAACCATGCAGAGATAAACTGCTATTAGTGAACATACCAACTCCATATAATTGTGTTTTGACATTATAGGTAAAAACAGTGAGAAAGAAAACTAACCACAGCAATTATAAACAGCATGCTCGGGGGCACATCAGGTCACTTATGACCTTGACTAAATTGTTAAAATCACTAAGCTGCGTTTTCACACGTTTAGATGCACACACATACCACACACCTGTCTTCTTTAAGAAAATGAGGTCAGTGAACATCAGAACTACTAAATTACTAAATTATATATTTATAAATACCCAAAGGAATATAAAATGTATGCTGTATGGGGCAAATATCTGTTTCTTTATCTTATATTTTTAAAAACCAAATGTAGATTTTAGAACAACTTTGTGGTAAGTGTTCATTCCAAAAATATTTTATTTTACAGCTGTACTTACTCAGGGGAAAAGTAGAAAGGAGGAAATCTGATTCAATACAAAAATTTCTGCTACTTCTATTTTAAATGCTTAAACTATCTACTTACACTGATAACTTTTCTTAAAAAGTAACCTTTTATCTAGATTGAACCAAAGGATTTGATTATTGAACTCTGAATTGAATACTCAATTCTGTACCTCATTTGAGCTGCTATAGACAGTAACATTACATCCACTTATTTTTGAAATAGCTTTTCTTCTCTCACCAAAGTGGTATCAAAAGATAGTAAGAGGGCAAGGATTGTCCAATAAATATTATTGAAGCATGATGCTCTAGGGTTCAATGTAGTATTGTGTGCAACAACTTTTCCTGAAACAGGAAAGTCTAATTAGCAACAATATAAATATGAAATTCATAAAACGATACTAAATATGTTGGCACACAAGTCTAATTTATAAATGAGGTGATTATTTCATAAAATTATTCATAGACCTGGCATATATAAACACGATCTTTAGAATATGTTCATATCATTAAAATAATTCATCTATTTGCATATTTCTTAAAAAGCATACATAATTTATTTTTAATCTTTCCTTTTTGGTCTTTCTTAATAACCTGATCAGTAAGGCAAGCGTATTGGCCCTTTTCACAGAGAAGGACACAGGTTCCTGCAGGTGGGCTGACTAAGGGGCATTCTTGTTTGTCTGGTAAGTTCAATCCCAAGCACAACAGCAACAAGGACAACAGCAACAGCAAAAGGTGATAATGATAACGGTGATGGCCTCAACCTAAGTTTCTTCTGATTAAGTAACACGGGGCATGCAGTAAGTGCTTAGTAAATATTAGATATTGTTGCTGTTTTTATTGTAATGTTGTCTTAAAGACAATTTTGACATGGTTAAAAGATTAAATAAACAACCACACAAATATCAAATTCAGATAAAGTTTGGCACACATTCTGAAGGAAAACTAAGTGACACTACTGTAAAATTTGTGACTGAAGGGTCATGGGGAATGAGTTGCATCAGCTGTTCTTAACTGTTTTCTAACAAAATGCTCACATATTTATATCATCACACCACTCACTGGACACAAGTTGAAAGAATTTTTATTGACTTTAAAAAGAAAAGGCTATCCAAATTAAAACTGTGGTAAAATATAACAGTGTACCAGAATCTGTACCCACTTTATCTTGAAGATCAAAGTTCTCCTGCTTTAACTGCCACATTCCAGCCTGGACAGAATAGTTTCTGTGTAACTAACTGGAGAGTCTAGCATCCTGACTGAAAGTTCACAGTTAAGGGCTTTAACATAATGTCTTTGAGAACAATGAACTCCTCATTTAGGACAAGAGCAATCCTGATAATGTTCACTGCTGCATGAACTCAAGTTGATTCAGCCTGGACCTTCACTGTTCTTTTTATAAAGCATCTCTGAAAGGAAACAGAGCAGGAAGAGAAAAAAAAAAATCTACCTTTATGTTTAGAAACAAATATGTAAAGTCAGTATATTTAAATATTCTATACTAGCATCCAGAAGCCACAGAGAAAACTCACTGCTTGTTACTGAGGGACAAAGACTAAGTTCCTCAGAACAAATTGATGCATATCCAGGCAGGTAGAAAGAAAGAACATTCACAACAGACAGAAAAAGAAAGCCACACAATTATTTCGTCCTGTAGGCAGGGCCATCCTGAGACGTGGTAACACTCTTTAAAAAACACTATTGCACAGATAAGCATGATTACAAAAAATGTAGCTTACAATTCTGGGTGACACAGGAAGGACAGTTTTTAAAAAGCTGTTTTATTGGGAAGGTTGAAGAACAGGGTTTTGTTTATTCAATTTGATTTTTTGGTGCTGGGAATTGGACTTGGGGCTGTGCACATGCTAAGTACATGCTCTTATCACTGAACTATACCCCCAGTCAAGAAAAGGTTTCTAAATGGAGAAGTAGCAGCAGTGAATTTGGAATATGAGCTGGCATAGAAATAGTCATGGGTTCAAATCCTGACTCTCTCACTGACTAGCTGTTAGACTAGATATTTCTACAATACACTTAATATTAATTGCCCCATCTGTTTAACAATATTTAGTATCTAAGTATTTGAGTAACTGTAATGGTTATATTAAATACTTCAAAAGAGGCACATAGGATATTGTTAACATGCTGTAGTTATTTTTATGATTACTATTCTTACTACCAATTATTACTACCATAATAGTAAAACAATAATAATAAAAGGAATTTCTGCCTTTCTGAAGAGAAAAGAAGTTAATTTCTGGATACTTCTACCACACTGTTGTGGAAAAAATATATATCTTTGTCATTTATTTATCTCCTTCAGAAAACTCTTATAATAGAAATAGCCCAAAGTACATTTACTCAGGTATGCACAAATGTCAATATACCTGAGAAAAATATCCCAATTTTTGAAACAAATAAGAATAGAAGAAAAACATTACTTTAAGACATAAAGAAAACCATTAATATAGCATGGTGTGAGTAGTATGGGGAGGGTTCTGATCATGAACCATAAAGTCCAAGATGCCTATTCTTCAAGAGTTCCATTACTATGTATGACTCTTGACTTGGTTAATCCTCTTTTAGTGCTATTTTATTTTCCTGGCGTATTCTTTGTGGCCTGCACAATAAACACATCCAACTTCAGGGTTTCATACAAAAGCATAATAGAATAGGAGAAAACAACGAATGAAAAAGGTAACTTAGTTTAGGAGAAAAGGTTGGCTGAGAAATCATACTTTATATAACAATTAATAATCAAAGTTGAGATTTTTTTGTGGTACTAGGAATTGAACATGATAAATCCAATTTGAAAGAAATAACTTACAAATCAAAGATAAAACAAGTGATCAATTCTTTTACAAGTAAGTAAAATGAGTTAATGAGTTTTTTAAATATGCAGAGGTTATTGCTTAATATAAAACATTTTTCTTTGTTTCTCTTACCCTACTATGGGTACATTAATTTACCATTTAGAATTAGAGTTAAGAAAGAGCTCCAGAGACAAATTGCATGTGTTCAAATTCAGGTTCTGAGAGTCAGGTCATACATAAGTTCTGAAAATCATTAACTCATTTAGCCCTCATTTTAAAAAAAAGCTTTCAAGAATGGTTTTATCCCCGTTTTGCCCAAGAAGAAATGAAATCTTGTGGACTTGTTAAAAATCATACAGCTAAAAATGTTAAGAACAGGGTTTTAGGCCCAATACTTCTGGTCCCCAACCCTTCAGACATTGTCTCCACGACTTTTTCCAACAAGCTCTCATTTCATGCTCCCCAATGACTTCCTCCCATGGTGATCCAATACCACACTGACGTATCATACTGACAATTATTAGGGGAACCCCAATGTCTCATTCTACAGTCCAACCCCAATTATTAGGGGAACCCCAATGTCTCATTCTACAGTCCAACTAAATGCAACTATCATTATGAAGCCTAACTTGCAGTATTCTTCCAAACTTCACTACAGTTCTTGATTTCCTCACTTCTGAACAGGATGGTGCCAGGGTCACTCAGAGCCCAACTACAAGTCCTCCAGTTCAGAAAAAGGGCAGAGTCCAGAGAGCATTCCAACAGGTTTGCAATTGTCTGCAAAAAGAACTACCTGCAGCACCACATCATACGGCAGGTTTGTTACTATTACATATATCCTACAAAAAATGTTTTTGTCATATAAATGAAAAAATTATATTTGCTCATCATAATAAACCATTCTTATGATCTCACTGTTTTCTTAAAAACTGTCAGTTTTTCTAAGTTATTTCCTTTGAGTATTTGTATAATCCACTACAATTACTGTTGTCACAAAGTATTTAATGAGCACTTAATGGCAACCCTTTTCAGTTAAGAAAAAAAACAGAAAATTCAGATAATTCTTAAATTACCTTTCACTGCAGTAAAATTAGTAAATGTCTGTGTTCTGTACATTGTTATTCTGAAACGTAACATAGTGCCCGATACACAGTGTTCAGTGACTCTACTTTAAGTCATGGTTTGTTTTTGACCAAAGAATGGCTTTTAAATTCCATAATAAAGTGGAAAACTGAGACAGGCTTCTTTTTAAATTTCAGGGATCATAGTCTCGTTCCACATACATGTCATAATCAACATCCAACTGTATGAGTCGTAAAACCCGTGAAAAATATGTGCGCATATGGATGCACACACATTCACACACACCTGTATCTCCTCATGGAGAAAAAGAAGTATGAAAATGAGAAGCCCTGACTACTACCCTCTAAGAACTTAAGATACTGACTTTTTATTTGGCTGAGGAGGAGGTGGTGGAAGCACAGAGAAACAGAATGTCAGGGGCAAGGTCCAAATCTACCTATGGGTGTTACTTTTTGTTAACTTAAAAGAGTGAAAGCTACTTTCTTTATTTGATTGTTAGGGAGCAGTATTGAAGATTGAACCCAGAGGCTTGTGACTGGTAAGGAAATGCTCCACCATTGAGCTGTATCTCTAGCCCTAGTGTCTCACTAAATTGCATAGGCTAGTCTCAAACTAATGTCCTCCTTCCTCAGCTTCCCAAGTAGCTGGGATTACAAGAGTGCACCACTGCACCCAGCTAAAAGGTACTCTGAAAGCTCTAATACTGTTACAAGCAAAACATTGCCAGTTTTCATTTTTCTGTAATTATCTATGAAAAAAACACTATATTCTAGAAGATGTTATAATTTACAAAGAGCAAATACATTAGAGAAAAACAATATAGAAAGTTAGGTATTATATTGTTGGGTGTGTCACTATATCACTGCTTTGAGCAACAAAAGTATGAATTTGCATCAGCTCATACTTTGGTCTGACAATAAAACACAACTCATTAGACAAAAATAATTTTTTTCACCAGGTTGGGGTGCCCACTTGATTTTCAAAATAACAATAGTAACAGTGATATAAGCTAGACCAAAAACGGAATTCAGCTGACCTCAAACACTTTTAAAGTAATTTTGCAGAACATTCTGCTTTTTGTATTTTTAACTGCCTACAAAATTCTCAATTTTAATGTTTTAAACTAAATACACACACACACACACACACACACATATACATTTTCTGCCCAAGATTATAAGAAGTTAAAGGACTAGAATTATAAAACAGACCTTTAATAAAACATTTGCAAGTAACAGGTACAGGATATACATTAGAATATAAAAGCTCAAATACATATATAAATGATTTAGACACTGGAATTCAATATTACTATCCAGTAAAAAAAAAAAAAGTGAAATCAAAGCTATTGAGTATTTTAGTAGCTAGGATAAAACTCCATATTATAATCTTTAATAATTTTTAATAAAACATCAAATTTGCCACCAAAAAATATTTATCCTCATTACAGTACACATCAGTGGTGGTAAAACTATGGCACATGTGCCGAAGCCAGGTGTTTGCTATTACTGAAAACTCCAAAAGTTCACCATCACTGGTAAATATCATTGCCAAACACAGTCTACTTATATAAGAAGCAGATTCCTCGTTATCTGCTTCATTTTGTTTTGTTTTTGTTACAGAACTGCAAAAACTCTGCTTAAGACTCACCTCCTCTCTGTGACCTTTCCATTATAGTCCCACAGGGTCACCTCCCATAAAGCTCAGCAAATCTAAATATATTTAGTAGCTGATGAGATGATTAGTTAGTTGTATACTTGCTCCACTATCTTTGGCATTTCTGTTGCTCATAAACACTACAAATGATCATTCCCCTTTCTTTTCTACTTGTGAATTACTCAAGCAAGGCCATCAATATTTTCACTACTTTTTTCTTAACTCCTTACAAATTTGAAAACAGTACTGCATCTTACTCGATAAATGCATATCTCAACCATTTTTCCACCTTTATCCCAGGTGCTTTATATTTTTTGAAATATACATTTTAATAAATTCATAAACACCTACTTCTTTGACATGATACATAATCATATGCAGTAGGCAACAATAAAAAATTAATATACTACATATTATATAATGTATGTACACACACACACACACACATACACACTTTGACAATCCAATGACTCATAAGATGAATAACAGGAAAAAAATGAATAATGAATAACAAGACAAGGCTCCATTGAGGAAAAACTCCTAACACCAAAAAAATCTATGCATTTAAAATATAAAATGATTATTTCATGATGCGACATTTTTAGTAAGACAAAACAGTCAAAATTATTCTACAAAGAATAATCTTATACGTGACATTGAAACATTTCTTTCTACTTTATTTGTAAAACTATGATTCAGTATTAACAAGACAGAAAGAAAATATATTTCTTCTAAATTATATATATATATATATATATAATGTATTATATATATCATCACTGAAGCCCCTAAAAATGTTTGAGATGTTTAAGTCTTGTTTTCCTGCATAAATAAATATCATTGCCTCAAGTACTCTCTGTCACAGATAACAGTTGTGGGTATGTTCAATTTCGTTTCCAATTCTGTTTATCCCTGTGATTTTCTTATAAGTCAAATTAAATGTGTTATGGAAAATCAATAGTAGTAAAGTACAGCATCCTAGATTCTAACTCTAATTTTACAGGAACTTGGCATGGCTCTATGGTGCTTGCAAAGGATATTTCCTTAAGTCCCTCCAAAATACTCAAATCAACTTGCGATTTGCTGGTTCTATGCCATTCATTTTAGGGACAGACCTTGAGACACTATGTAGCAAATACAATATCTGAATAATTGCCATAAAACTACAATGCTGGAAAATTTGCCAGATCCAATATTGTTTTCTTCCCATTTCAGATATAGCACTGTTTTTAACTTAAGCCTCTGCCCCACAAAAGGGGGACCCACATCTTCCAGAATTCTCAAAGAGAAAGGTGGCAAGCATTCATTCATAGATTAAGTACCTGTAGTTAGTGGGTATAAACACATCAACAAAGACACAAATCAATGTGCATACACTGTGCTGGCTGCAGTTTGAAAGTCAGAGCAATGCTATATGCTCATCTACAGTGTGATACATTAAGTACTAATCATTTTACAAAGATTTTCTCATTCTACCTGTGAAATTGCCAGAAAATGCACACCTACTCCAGAGCTAAAGAAACTAAATCTTGGAAAATAAAACTAATTTAACCAACCAACAACGGTATTAAACTAACCTTTAAACCCCAGCATAATCTAAAATACGTTCAACTGCTCTTATGGACACTCTATATCATAAGTTTTTATTTTACTCACGCTTAAAATTTATATATAAAGTGGGAGTGACATTTCTAAACAGTAACCAAACTAATACAACACAAGAAAGAAAAAAAAATCATTGCAAAAATATTTGCCAGTTTGAGCAAATTTTCTTGTACTATCTCAGTACCAGTAACCTGATTTTCTTCTAATGCTCAACACTCAGTTTAAATAAGTCATCTTCGCTAACTACCTATAATCTATTTTATAGCATTAATCATTTCCATTGATTGTGGTTTCGTGGATGCATCTCCATCTTTTTTTAATCTATTTTTCCATCTACAATTGTGCCTTAGAAACATACCTTCAAACTTTTCCCATAACCATCAGACTAGCAATTAGCTACTGGCAATAGATGGTTTTAAACTTTTTCTAATATTGCTAATACCTCTTATATAATTTATTAACTTCTACTGTTTTCTGAGGGGCACTGATATACCAAAGCATGTTACCAGGCACTCATGAATCATAAATTACAGACAAATCTTTCATGTCATAAAAGAATTCTTACTTTAACACAATATTCATTGAAGGGATCTTTCTAAAAACAAGTTCACCCTGTGAATATATTATTTTTTTTCCTAAAAATTAAACTGAAAAATTTTCTTGAAATAGTTCTTAAAAGAAGGTATATGGCAAGGGCGAGGCCGTGAGTTGGATCCCCCATACAAAAAAAAAAAAAAAGTATATCGATATTCTAAACTTTAAAGAAACAAAAATTGATTTAACTCAGATGAGATTTACACTACCCAAAGGAAAATGGAAATTATCAAGCTAATCTGAAATTATAGACATCCACAAGCAGAATGCAAATTAGCTCCTCATTACTACCTCCCAATTCTTTAATTATCCAACTTTTTATAAGAAATTTCAGACATAACCTTTTACATTATTGGAAACCTGGCAGTACATTTTTAATAGATTATTTCACTTTTCCAATCACTATTAAATCTATGATACTTCAGTGGACTATAACTTTAAGAGTTTTCATCCACTAAAAAATGAGAAAACTGTCATTCTTATGAAGAATATTGCAATAGTTTTAATTAGAATACTTCCTACAAAAATACATAAAAGAAAGAACTGAACTCTTAAATGAACTTCAATAAATCATGAATTATAATACAGTATCTTTAATCATGATATTGTTTTGGATTGCTTTAAAAAATACTGCTGCTACGTTTTTACAAGTAACACTTTTTGTTATTTATGTTTCTTCTTGTCTGGACAGCAGGAAAACTAACACAGACAACCTAACTGGTTTTGGGTCTCTCTTAGATTCAATACTCCAAATTGTAAAGTGAGATATCGAGGGATTCTCTCAGCTCTAAAATTCTCTTGTGTTAAAGGGTACTTTCTTAAAAAGTAACCTTTTGTCTGGATTGAACCAAGGGCTTTGATTACTGAACTTTGAATTGGGCAACACAAAAACATTACTCAATAGTCAGGTTACACATTTTCTATTTTCCTTTAATAAATAAAATGTACTTATACTCAATATTTAACAAGGGTGTGCTAAACCTCACCTATTGCTTAGCATGAAGGAGACCATCACTCTGCCAAGATAACCAGAAGTCAAATTCCTAGGATGCCAGAGCCAGAGGGATAGTGGAAGTCCTCTAAACCAGTCTTCGCATCTGACAGATAAAGAAACCAAGTCACCCGGAGGGAGGCCTAAAGTCACCCAGGTACTTGGAAGCAGTACAGCCAACAATTTTTCCCCCCATCCACTTCAGCAAGCTGTTTCAATAACTAAGTGGCCCAGAATAAAACTCTGCATCAGTAAATAGAGGAATAAAAGGAAGCAATTCCATTGCTAGGTCAGTAAATAATTTAGAGCCTACGTTTTTCTTTTTCTTTAATGCTAAGACCTTATGTTCAAAAACTTACAGTTTAAAGTACATTAAGTAAAATCATGTCCATATGCAGATATGCCTTCTCCCATATGCATCTTAAGAAAATAACAAACAAAAAAAATAATTTATCGTCAGCCACTAGAAAACAAAAACTGAAATTAAAAGAAAGAATGGAGTAAATCTAAATTGTATATTTTTGTTCTTTCTAAAAGGATTAAATAACAGAATTCTAAATGGTTTGTTTGTACTTTCCATGCAATATGTAGATTAACCATGAAATTCTGTTTGGGACACTTTGACATCTGTTTTCAGTGCATTACAATGAAATCTGGGGACTTGATACATACATTTGCTGTAATAAAACTGTCACTAATCAGTGTTTTCCAAAATATTGCCCATAACTATTACTATTCAGTAGTCTCATTTGCATGATCTAATATTGTTGCTGCATCATGTTTTTCCCTGACAATGTGTTAGCTGGTCCCAGGCACATGGTCTAAAATGGCTGCAAACCACTCAGTTATCTCAGCATCTCCATACTACTCTACATACAAAAGCAATCTGTTCAAGAACTGGACTCATAGTTCACCCTTCACAAAGTACTTCTCCCGAAAGTTGAACACCCAGGCTGAATTCACATCCCATATCTGAAAAACTCAACAACAATAAAGGAGCCCAGACTGAGGAGGAAATTATGCTTCATGGGGTTTCTACCATAGGAGACAAACATAATCCTAACTTAGGAGTCCCCTCCACAAATCTATAACAATACTTTTCAAACAATGAATGTAGAATCTTTCATTAGCTTAAACTATTCCTATGAACTACAGAACCAGACTGGGCCAGACTTTGAAACTGAGTTAACTTCATCTTCCCAAGGATTAATAAATAGCTGTATCCATGACAGATACCTAGAGCCACAGTCTCTTAAATTGCTACCATAACTTCTCTAGATATTAGATTGAATATATCTCTCAATTTCACATTATATGTATCTTGTGCCTTGTGTATAAACAACATACTCCAGGGAAAAAGTAATTCAAAAAGTCCAACATTATATTCACCAAAAGATAAAAACATACTCAAAACAATCTGTCTATCAACGCTGATTTTAAATGAATTCCATCTTTTATCACTATCTGGAACTACTGTATGTTCATACTGTTCAAGACTCCAATATAATTTCATTTTGCCCTCCCATGAACTCATTTCAAACCTGAAATATGTCTCTTTGTACACATGTTTTATATTACACAAATGTCGGATACAAAAAGCAGATTAATTGTAGGTCCTAATGCTGTGTTTCTTAGTACTAAGAAGTCATTTCAAATGTTCCAAAAGGGATTAATGTAGTATAACAAGTATATTTAATTATTGTAAGACCAGTGATCCTCATATTACTATAAGCTGCTTTTCCCTTATTTGGAGACTGTAAGTAGAACAGAAATTATTACATGATAACTACAAGTCATATCCTGAAACACGGATGCTTTACCATCAGGAATAAAGAAATATGTCAGTATCTCTGAGACACTAGGAAAGGCAAACAGCGTTTAAGATCCATGTGTATGCTCTCATTTTAGGGTCGTATCAACTTACATCATAAATGTAAGCAAGGTCTTTCAAAAGCATTAGAAAGACAAAAACCAAATTCTTCAGCCATCAGCAGCAACCCAGTTTACATATTAAAAAGATTTTGGATGCACTTAACTTCATAATACACATTTTTATTTTTTGTGTATCCCATGAACGGAATAGCAACACCAGAATGTTCTCAGAAAAAAAAAATGCCACAGATTATTAAAAATTATGTGCCAGAATCTAAAG
>RJWT010014189.1:0-21230 GCA_004365215.1 Cuniculus paca
AAACAAAAACAGTTTCCTTTATAGCCCGGGCTGTTTTGGAACCTTGGATCCTTCCGTCTCTGCCTCTTGGGTACTGGAATTACTGGTGTGGGCCACCATGCTTAGCTACACTGTTAATTTAACATGTATACAGTATCTTAAAGTATTTAAGTGAAAAGTTATAAAACAGGTGTGTTTCAGGAAGCAGGAATATGAAAGTAAAGAAGATGGCTGATGAATGAGTAAAGAAAATGTGTTTATTTTTTGAGACAGGGTCTTGCTGTGTTTCAGGCTGTCTTTGAACTCATTGTGTAGTCCAGGCTGGCCTCCCCGGTGCCTGTGCCACCACCCCAGCCTGAAAATGTATTTATACACAGTGGAGTACTATTCTGCCATAAAGACAGACAAATATGAGGCATTAGTAGGTAAATGGATGCAACTTGAGAATATGGTTTCTCTTACAGGAGAAACTAAATATGTATCTGGAGAGAGCAAATAGAAGATATATAAATAGGAAGTAGGAAGAAATTCAAATATTCAAATTCAAATCATTCTGTTTCAAAAATATTTTAAGATAATGTTACCTTGTTTTATTTATATTACTAGTTTCCTTTGTGCATTGAAAAGAAAGTTTTGTCCTTTTGTTTCTTTATGTGTTTTTTTATGATTTGTGCTAAGTAACATTTTGACCATTCTTACGAGATCATGATAATATATTAACCATTGTTTTTCTCTTTATTTTGTTACGTACTTTTGATAGATGTAAGAAGTGTTTCTATATTTTCTTTTTAAATATCTGCTTGTATTACATTAAAATAAAATTTTTTAATAAGACAAGTAGAGGAAAGCTTTAGTCCTTAATCAGTTGTAATGTTTGACACTATGTTAATGTTATTACAGACACAATGTAAAAGAATTAGAGGATACCTGTTGCAAAGTCTCACCTCTCAGTGCTACTCCTCAGAGGCAACTCTTACCTCTTTTTTGTTTTGTGTAAGATAATGTAAAAACTTACAGGCTTATAATTGTGTATGCTTGGTTTTTTTTTTTGTTGCGGCACCAGGGATTGAACTCACGACCTTGCGCTTGCCAGGCAGGCGCTTAGGCCACTGAGCTAGATCCTCGGCCCTTGTATGCTTGTTTTTACAAGCATCAGGAGATATTGTTTACACTGCACAGCACACATCTTTTAATTTTAGTCTGCTGTACCTTGTTTTGTAGCAGTACATAGAATTCTACTAAAATTTTGTTGTAGGTTGAAGTATAGATAGTCTCCTATTAATGGATTTCTAAGTTTTTAATTTATGAACAAGCCTATCATGACCATTATTTTGAAGTTGTCTGTTTACAAGTAGAGAAGTGGATTCCTTGATGGGGAATTGAGTCTTAAAGTATGTGTGTTTTATTTGCTTATTTGTTTTGAGACCAGGGTCTCACTATGCAGTTTAGGCTGGCTTTGAACTCTCATTGATCCTTTGCCTCAGCCTCCCGAGTCCTGGGATTACAAGTGTGTGCCACCACACCTGGCTAATGTGTTGTGGTTTTTTGTTTTTTTTTGTTTGTTTGTTTTTTGGGTTTTTTTGTGTGGGGGGGGTGGGTTTTTCTTTTCTTTTTTTTTTCAAGTTATTGTGTATTTTAAACAAGAGTTGCTAGCAGTTTATACTCTTGTTAACACTGAGAATTTGTTTCTCCATTTTCTATCAAAGCTGTATTTTTGAACTTTTTGATGGCTAGTTAACTGGTAGGTGAAAATTTGGATCTTGTAGATAAGCAGAAAACGAAGTAGAAGAGTTCTGCAGGGATGATACCCAGATGAAAAAGTGTTCAGCCTCATCAGTTTTTTTAGGGAAATATGTATTAAAATTGCAAACCACTCTTATCACTAGATATTGGAGCAGATATATAGCCCCACAAACTCTCAAGCACCGTGAGAGTGTAAATCGGTGACATTAGAAAACAGCTTGGTACTTCTTACATTGAACATATGCATATTCTTTACCTAAGAGTTCCCTTCCTGAATATGCCTTAGAGAAGTTCATATACATATATATCAGGAAGGACATAGAAGAAAGTTCATAGCATCCTTGTTGCTGATAGCTCAGACCTGAAAATGACACAGTGACTCAGTGAAATGGATAAAATGAATTATAAATTAATACACAATGGATCACTATGCAAGAAAAACCAAAGCACTGCTTATCAACATTATACATCTTGTGAGTATGAACAAAAGAAATTTCTCAAGAGTGTATATAGTATAACTCCCTAAACATAAAGCTCAAAAAGAGGCAAAACTAAACATTTTTGTTGAGGAATGCTTGTACTTATGCACATGATGGTTTGGTTTGGTTTTCTGAAACAGAGGCTCACTATGCAGTTCAAGCTGACTTTGAACTATGTAGCCCAAGCTGGCCTCAAACTCAGTGATCCTCCATCCTCAGTTTTCTGAGTGCTGGGTTACACAGGTGTGCCACCATACCCAGCTGTAGAGTGTTTTTTATTTGTTTATTTATTTATTTAACTTTAAAGAGAATAAAACAAAACAGTAAAACACAACAAAGCACATCAGAACAGAACAATGCAAGCAATACAGGTCTTCAAAGCATAACTACAGGAAATCAACAATGGCTACCCTAGTGTCTCTTGTTTTCTTTGAAATGGTTGTTCATACCTTCACACACAATAAATTCAAATAAAACAAAATAATATAAAACCAGATAAAACAAAAAAGTGAAAGCATTACAGGCCTTCAAACCAGTCAATAAGAAATCAACAATGGCTACCACAATGTTCTTTGTTTTCTTAAAAAAAGCTGTTCCTGTCTTCTCGCATATTGCAATCAAATAGTAGAAAACAGACTTAAACCAATCAAATCAAAGAATAAAAGCATTATTGGACTTCAGAACATGAAGATAAGAAATCAACTATGGCTGCCATAATGTCTCATTTTCTTCAAAGTAGCTGTTCATATCTTGATACTTGTAGTGTATTTTATAAAAGGAAGTATTTAACATAAAATCAGTGAATGTGTCTGCCACTAGAAAGGAGGAAATAGATTGCTATTTGGGGATACTAGCAGTGTTCTGTATCTTATGATATGTTCTGTATCTTACTATATTTGTTTTCTAATTACTCATTTGTGTGTACTTTTATGCGCATAGAATTTTGTAGTTAACAGTATGAAAGAAATGGAATCACTTTTAATTTGCACTGTTCATTATAATTTGATACAAGCTATTCATATTTTTTGTTTTTAGGTTTTGGGGATTGAACTTGGCCTTCACACTGGCAACATCCCCAGCCCTGCCCTGCCCTGTCCTGTCCTGTCCTGTCCTGTCCTGTCCTTTCCTCTCCTTTCCTTTTCTTTTTTCTTTTCTTTTCTTCTTAGTGTGTTTTGTTTTGTTTTGTTTTGTTTTGTTTTGTTTTGTTTTGTTTTGTTTTGTTTTGTTTGAGACAGGGTCTCACTAAGTTACCCAGACTAGGCCCAAACTTGCCGTCCTTCTACCTGAGCCTCCCAAGTGTTGGGATTACAGGCATATGCCTCCATGCCATCTTCAAAATAAAATTTAAAAAGGACTGGAGGTGGAGCTCAGTGGTACAGCACTTGTGTAGCATGTTTGAGACCCAGGACTCATTCAGTCTATGTTAGCCACTTTGAATTTAAGAATGGAGAAATGAGGCTCTGAGGAGAGGTGCAGCTGGGTATTCAAATGTTTAATGACTGGATATGTTCTACTGAACTGCTACCTTTGTGAATAGGTCTTACCTGCAGAGTGGACCTACAGATGTGCAGTAATTTAGCCATTACCAAAATCATGTTGTGCTGCTGGAGGTCAGAGAGCAGAGCCCAGCTGTCTGAAACACGTTTTCAATTTCATTTCCGAATTTTTAGATGTGCTAGATTACCTGTTTTCTCTAGATTTATTTATTATTTTTTCAGTGGTACTGTGGCCTCAATGCAGGTCATTTGCACTGAGGTACATTCCTAGCCCTTTATTTTTTATTTTGAGACAGGGTCTCACTAAGTTGCCCAGACTCAGCTTGAACTCGTGGTCCTCCCTCCTCAGTCTCCCAAAGTGCTGGGATTACAGGATTGTGCCACCCATGCCTAGTTTATTCTACCTTTTCTTAGCTGTTTTTTTTTTTTATATGTATAAGGAGTGATCAAAATATACAGTGAATGTTTAAAAGTTGTATTACAGTAAAAATACATTGTCATTAATCCTTTTCCCTTATGCTGTGGGTGGTAGCCCCCACCTGTAATCCCACCAGGTGGGAGACTTAGGCAGGAGCATCACCACAAGTTCAAGGTCAGTTTGAACTACATAACAAGACCCTGTCTCCAAAAAACAGCCACAAAAAAACCATTTCCCCTCACTTTGACTATACCTATCCCATCATCCTTCTCCCTTTCTGAAGCAGTTCTGGAAGTCTTCGTTCATGTCTAGGTGTCATTAAAGAATACAGTAAATACTGCTCTTATGTGCCTTCCATTGAAAAGACAGGCTTATAAAAGCATTATGATGTGTTCCTCATTCATTTTATTCACTAGATCTGGCACTGTGCTGCTTCTGGCTCTCCCTAAAGTCAAAATGATCATGAAAGGTAAGCATTTTGAAAATAGATACTGTATTGTGGGAGCCATACAGGGCAACTACAGACATGAAAGAGGATTTCCAGAACTGCTTCAAAAAGTGGCAAGATGGTGGGATAAGTGTATTCAAAGCCAGGTGGTGTTTTGATGGGGATTGATGACATTGTGTCTTTTACTATAGCAATTTTTTTTAAAAATGAAACATTCACCATATTTTTTTTATCCCATCATGTATGACTTTGTGCTTTCCAAAACATTGTGTACTTTATATAAATAGGTATTTTTGTTTTTTTGAGACAGGGTGTTGCTTTATAGCCCAGGTTGGCCTCAGACTCATGGTGATCCTCCTGCCACTGCCTCTCGTGCTGGGATTACAGGCAGGCACCAGCCACATCTGGCATAAACAGACATTCTTAATACTTTCTAAACATTTAATAGTACAATTTACCCTTGTAAAATACATCCTTCTTCCTTTGACCCTGAGTTTAGCGAATCAGAAGCTGTTGCAGCCATTAGTGGTTTTTTGTTTGTTTGTTTCTTTGTTTTGTTTTGTTTTTTGGTTACAGAAGTGTATTCTGGTCTTAAGATTGCACTTGCTGATACCCAGGCAAAAAAAGTACTTTTGGTGTAAATACTTAAAAAGAATAGGGCAGTTGTCTGAGATAACTTTCAGCTAAAACACTGGGCATGTTATGCTTACAGATACTAGTTCATGGTAAGCACTTGAACAGTTGAATATTTAAAAAGGCAGGAGGATTTAGTCCCCAGCATACTACTCAGTACTTTACTGTGTCACTTTGGAGAAGCCAGTTTAACTTTTTGAGGTCCTAGTTTTCAAATCTAAAAAAGAAAATGGTTGAAGGGGCCTGATGTGTAGGTTGGTGGTAGAGTACTTGCCTAGCATGCACAAGGCCCTATATGTTCAATCTCTGGCACTACTGAAACCCCTGATGCATGTATCAGTCTAACCCACCTGGCAATATGGCACAAGGATACAAAAGAAAGAGAGAAAGTTTTGCAGTTGAGGAGCTCTATGATGATCCAGTGTTCCCTGGGAACAAAAGGCCTCCTCCCCAAAACCTGGGTTTTATTGGTATCCACCAGGGAGGTCAGTGGGTATACGGGCAGAGTATATAGGGAGTATATAGGGAAAAGAAACTTCATAGCTGTATCTCACACAGAGGCCTCTAATTAGCAATGCACAGATAGTTTTTGATGTGTGGAAGGCTGACACCTTTACTGCCTGGAGCATTTGTTTCAATGTAACCAGCTCTAGGTATCTGGGTAAATAGGGTGAAGGAGAAATCAGGGACAAGTTGTGGCAAAGGCTTTGTTTCTCAAGAGAGAGCAGTGTGGTAGTCTCCCACACGGTATCACCAAAAAGGGAAGCCAGGCATCATGTACCCCAGCACTCAGGAGGATAGCCTGGACTACATAGTGAGTTCAAAGAGAAGAAGTATTTGATTAATTCTACTTGGTTAATTTTAAGGATTCTAAATATTTGTCCAGGAAATAGAGATAGTATGTTACAGAGTAAGAGTGAACTCCGTTATTGTTTGGGGCTGAAAGCCAAATGACAGCATCTGACATGGAGGAGGGGTAAGAAATCATGATATTACTTGTGCTTATAGTATGTGGAACATACCTGATAAGGCATGCTCTACGGGTAGAGAGGATGGCTGCCAGACCACATTCCTATATATGTGAGGAAGCACCACCAATGTGACAAAATCTGGCTGACAGTGCATTGTTATTTTTGCTTTAAGTTCCATCTTGAATATTTATATTCTAAAAAGGTAAAAATCCATGTTTTTTTTGTTTGTTTGTTTGGTTTGTTTGTTTTGTTTTGTTTTGTTTTTTGGTTTTTTTGAGACCAGGTCTCACTATGTAGTTCAGTCTGACCTTGAAAACTCTATGTAGCCCAGACTGGCCTTGAATGCCTGAGTGATTCTCCTGCCTCGGCCTCCTAAGTGCTGAGATTACAGGCATGTGCCACCACACTTGACTAAAAAGTAAAATCTTATAGGTGCTGCCTAAGTTGGTAAAGAATAGGATAAGAAAACATCTCAGGGAGTCTATGAGAATGATGAGGGGGAAAATGCATGATATTCCATTGTTTTACACAAAAAAACTAAAGTTGGCTATTCTGGCTTTCCTCACAATAGCCCACCTGTGTCTTTCAGGGTGTGCTTTTTTTTTTGTTTGTTTTGTTTTGAGACCACACCTCACTATGCAGTGCAGGCTGGCCTCACTTTGTAGTCCAGGCTGGTCTCGAACTTGCAACAATCCTCCTGCCTCAGCCTCCTGAGTGCTAGGATTTCAGACATGTGCCACCATGCTGGGTGATCAGGGTGTGCCTTTATCTTGCATTTTCCTCTTCTACTCAGCTCAAGCTCAGTCTGTAGAGCCAGTTTTTCCTTCACTCTTCACTTTTACTCTTTGAAATAAACTGTTTTATTTTTTAAACTTAAAATTTCAGGGGTTTTGTGTGTGTGTGTGTGTGTGTGTGTGTGTATGTGTGTGTGTGTAACCCAAAGCTGCACACATCCTGAGCAAATATTCTCCCACTGAACTCTTTCCCCAGATCCTTTAAAAACATTTTCTTTTGACGCCAGATCTTGCTAAGGTGCCTGGGCTGGCCTTAAACTTGTGATCCTTGTACCTCAGCCTTCCAAGGAGCTGGGATTACAAGTGTGAGGGACCAAACATAAGAATTTGATTAGAGAGCCAGGTACAGTGACACACCTGTAATCCTGGCACTCGGGAGGCAGAGGCAGGAAGATTGCTGTAAATTTGAGGCCAACCTGGGCTGCATAGTGAGTTCAAGGCCAGCTTGGACTACATGGCAAGACCTTGTCTTAAAAAAAAATAAATAAAAGAGAATTTGATTGGAGATAAACATGATAAACGTTTAATTTGGTATTGATGTTTTTACTGAATTTCCTTACTTCATTTCTGCTTTTTTTCCAGTTGTCCAGTAAGAAAGAAAAGACTGACTGAAGCAGAGCTCTGTAATAGTCCTAACGACTGGATTCTTTGTACACATCAGGATGTAGAAGGCCGCAGAGTAAACCCATGCACTAGTGGGATTTCAGTGCCCGGCACGTTAGATTCTATCTGTGAAGAGATGGATCAGACAACTGGAGAACCACAGTGTGAAGTTGCCCGAAGGAGGCTACAGGAAATTGAAGACAGGTAGGTAGACAGCACGTGTCTGACTTGTTGCTGTTTCTCTTTGTCTTTGAGACAGGGTTTTGCTATGCAGTTCAGGCTGGTCTTAAGCTCACTTTGCAGCCCAGGCTGGTCTTGAATTTGAAACAGTCCTTCTGCCTCAGCCTCGAGTGCTAAAATTACAGGTGTATGCCACCATGCCCAACTTGCTGTTTCTCTTTAAAGTGAATTCTCATAGAGCTAACTTTACTACACATTTTCATTTAGTGTCTATGAATAATTATTTGGTTATGAGATCATTCTCCATTACACATTTTTCAAAATGGATTCTTTTTTTTTTTTCCATTGTTTTGACTTTGGTAGTGGAGATTGAACCAAAGGCTTTCTAACTGAGCTATATCTCAAGCACATTTTAATTTTGAGATAGGGTCTCACAAAGTTGTCCAGGTAGATCTTGTACTTTTAACCCTCCTATCTCAACGTTCCAGAGTGGTGGGATTATAGACATGTACCACCACATTCAGCTTTAAAACTGTTTGTTTGTTGTGGGAGGTGGGGGTTGGTTTTTTTTTGAGACAGGCTCTTACTTTGTATTGCAAGTTGGTCTTAAACTCACTGTGTAGCCCAGGCTGACCTCAGACTTGTAGCAACCCTCTGCCTCAGCCTCCTGAGTGCTGGTATTATAGGCATGCACAATCACGCCCAGCAGAAAAACTTGTTTGTTAAATGAAACGTTGAACAAAAAGCAGCCTTATTTGATTATTTTCTTGTGAGATATACTTGAGTTTGATGTTTTGCTATTAAGCACCTGTTACTTTTATCCTGTTTTATAGTTTTGTCCATTTACTAGAGGAATATATGATAGTTTGACTAAACACCTATTTTTTTATCTGCATCTGCTGCCTTTAGGATAATTGATGAAGATGAAGAAGTTGAAGCTGACAGAAACATTAACCATCTGCCCAGCCTTGTCCTTTCTGATACCATGAAAACAGGTTTAAAGCAGGAATTTGATGAAGTCTTTACAAAGAAGATGATTGAGTCTATGTAAGTTTGGTTACCGTGTTTCCATTCAGTTGTCATCTTGGAGGGAAACCCCAGTAACTCTAACCATCAACCATCCTGTCTTGGTCAGCTGTTCATCTCCTTATCACCAGGCAAGTGGAAAGCTCAGTAGATTTTGTACTTAGCCCAGGTTAAGGCAGGCTTCTTCTTAGTTAATGGAGGGTGGGCAAAATGCTGTGTGAACAGTTTTTAGTATATAGAGTGACAACCTTGCCTACCTATTTATTCTCTGGTTCTTTTGAGGTTTTAAAATGTACTTCAGTTTAATATTTAGGAAAAAGACAACTGGAAAGTGAGCCTCTTGGTAGAGTAGAGGAACCATATCTTTTTTGAGACAGGGTCTTGCTATGTAGTTCAGGCTGGTCTTGAACTCTTTATGTAGTCCACACTATCTTTGAACTCCCAATGATCCTCCTGCCTCAGCCTACTGAGCGCTGGGATTATAGGCATGCACCACCACACTTGGCAGGAACCACATTTTGAAACCTTTAGTTTATTTGGTTCTGTATCATCCAGAAGCACCATTAAGACCTAGGAAATAGCCAGGTGTCGTGGCTCTTGCCTGTAATCCCAGCACTTGGGAGGCTGAGGCAGAAGGGTCTTTGGGAGTTCAAGGCCAGCATAGGCTACATAGTGACTTCAAGGCAGTCTGAATTGCATAGTGAGATCCTGTTTCCAAAAAAAAAGGCCTAAGAAACAAAATAAACATTGCAACAATAATTATAACTAGGACCAAAAACCAGAACTCATATTCTTGGCTCATAGCATACCAACTCAGGGACTTTAGCAGAACTGTTTGGTTCTTAATTTAAAACAGTTTAATGAGCTCAGTTATCTAGTTTCGTGGATTATCAGAGTAGAAATAAAAATAGCAAATGAAAGCAAGACAAACTCCTGGTAAGGAATAGTGACCATAGTGAGAGGGTAAGGGAGAAAACTGAGAGCAAGTACAAAGAACCTAAAAATCAAAGTGGCTTGAGGCCCATTAGTATAAAAACTAATGATTAACTCTAATCCTTTAGTCCCTAATCTTAGAAGATCTGGAGTTGTCATTGTCTGCTGCATATAATAGTAGGCAAGTGCTACAGTGCCATTTAGGTATTTCCTGGAAAAGATTTTGGATAGTCTTGGTACTCAATGAGGGTAAGTTTCAGATATCTGAGAAAGTCTCAGGACACCAGTCCAGTGATGGCAAGAAGATAGGGCATTATTACCTTCAGGCACAGCAGAAGTGATTTGTGCTAGATTTTCAGCTGTTTCTTGATGTTAGATCATGGAAGTTTGCAGTAGTACTCTAGCTTGAGTTTATAATTAACTACCCAGCCCTAAGGGTGGGTAAATAGCATAGGCAAAGTTACCAGGTCACATTGCCCTCAAGCTTTTAAAACATAGCACTTGCTACTATTGGTAGTTTTCCAGACTCTGGCCTTTGAGGGAATTCTTTGTTGGGTTTTATTTTTGCTTTACTTGGCCTTTAGATTTCAGAAACTTTTACTACTATGGAGTAGGGAGAGTATATGATTACACATATATAAAGCATTATACTTCATAACTATATTAAGCAAAAGGCATTTGGAATATTTTTATATGTTTTATGTTTCATTTTAATTTATAATGATTTAGTATAAGTTGCCTGCAGAGCCGAGGAGGGTCAAGGATATAGCTCAGTGGTAGTGTGTTTATTCACCATGCATGAGGCCCTGGGTTCAATCCCCAGCATGGCACAAGGGAAAAATAAGTTTCTCACATGTGCTAATTAAAAGTTACAATATAGTCAAATCTTTTTTTTCATGTGGGGATTTACTTCTGATCAGACTGTCAGTACAAGAACGTATAGCATTTGTAATGTCCTAGATTCAATCCTTAGCACTGTGGTGGGGGGAGTGAGGACTATATGTATTTGAGGACTATATGTATTTGAGTAATTTTTTTTGTTTGTTTGGCTACCAGGAGTCGAACTCAGGACCTCACACTTGCCAGGCAGGTGCTGCACCACTTAACTAACCCCCAGCCCCGTGTTTTGTTTTTTTGAGACAGGGTCTGGCTATGTAGCTCAGGCTGGCCTTGAACTCACTTTGTACTCCAGACTGACTTCAAACTCATAGCAGTCCTCTTGCCTTAGCCCCCTCAGTGCTAGGATTATAGGTGTGCACCAGCATAAGTAGCCTGAGTGGCCTTTTTAAAGATCAATTTGGAGCCTAATGTGGTGGCACATGCCTGTGATTCCAGCACTTTGGAAAGCTAAGACAGGAGAAGCAAAAGTTGATCACCCCAGCAACTTAGCAACTTACTAAGACTCTGTCTCAAAATTAAAAAAAGGTTAGGGATATAATTCATTGCAAATGTAAGTTCAGTACAGTATCTGGTATTGCAAAAGTAAAAAAGATCCATTTGGATTCTTCTAAATCTCCTGTTTAGGTGACATTAGTTTTTAGTAGATATTAAGTAATAAGCATTAGCTTTTCCATATAGTGTATTTTTTAAATTTAATTTAATTGTATCTTTTTGAGACAGGGTCTTGCTATGTAGTGTAGGCTGGCCTTGAACTCCCTTATGTAGTCCAGGCTGGCCTCAAACTCAGGGTGATCCTTCTGCCTCAGCCTCCTAAGAGCTGGGATTACAGGCATGCACCACCACACCTGACTCTAGAGTTTTTATTTTTCTGCCCTAAATGACTTGGTGAAAATCTGTATTTTGTCCCTTAGGAGCCGTCCTTCCATGGAGCTTGTGCTCTGGAAACCTCTCCCTGAACTCCTTTCTGATAAGCCAAAGCCATCATCTAATGCTAAAAACTTCATGGGAGAGAGCCAAACTAAGCACGCAGCTGTTGGCACTGCCTTCCCCCAGAGAACTGAACTGTACTTGGAACCTCCACAAACAGGGATGCCTCTTTACAGTAGTTTGGAGACAACTGCTAGCACAGAAGAAGAGATGGAGCTCTAAAATCAATTTCTGTACTAGATTTGTCAAAATGTAAAAGGCTCTCGTGTTCAGTAATGAGCCTACTTGCATAGTGTAGGGATTTGAAAGTTTTATGAAGCGGGTGTCATAATGCATCCACCTGTGATTTGGAGTGGGACTCCCATGTTGGGTAGCCATGTACTGAAGCCAGCTTTTCGCTATAGAAGCTTGTCTCAAGGAAAAAGCAAGTTTCCTAGCAGGTTTCTTAAAGGAATTTTAGGTTATAGAAGCAGCATATGTAAGAGTGACTGAAGTCATCTGTCACAGTGTTTAAGCCATTTGTATGTTTGGAGAACACTCTTGAGATGAAAAATGATTAAGAAAGGATGCTTTTAACTACCAGTGTACCCTGTGAGTCACATCTTAAGACTGAACTGTTTATAGTGGTGACTATGTGATTGGGAAGGAGAAGGGAAGAAAGCAGTAGCTTAAGCCTCTTTCTAACAAATTTAACTGAGGCCATGAAACTTGAGTATTAGTTGTCAGTTCAAAATAGCCATATTGATAAAATAGCCAGTAGCATTGTGGCTGTTCTCAGAAATGCAACTGAAATACAAAGGTTTTTTTCTTCAAGGCTTTTTTGCCTTGTGCTACTGTTGCTTGATGGTGTCCCTACCATAATTGATAAGCCTGGTTTTTCAGTAATGTTTACAGCTTAACTTTGAGCACTAGTATAAAGATTTTGAGGTAACTCATCTGCAGATTGCCTGTGGGAGAAGCATCCTTTAAATAATCCTAAGAAAGTGCCGTATATGCAAAACTCGGCATTTATAACATCTGTAGTTTAAAAAAGTAAAAGTTGTACCTTTGTTAGCAGGTTGTTTTTAAATGTTAATTTTGAAAACTGATTAACTGAGAATGTAAGGCAAGTGACATTGAGATTACTGGAATAGCCAGTTTGTCTGGTGCTTACACTTTTGTGCAGTAAGCCTAAAAATTAGTAAAGAATAGCTTCTTGTTAGGATGCTATCTTTCGAATATTTAAACCAGGCTCAAGGTGTCTTGGGAATAACTAGGATTACAATTTTTTAATTTCTCAGGAAGAGCTCTTCTATGTGTCAAGGACTCATAGTACAAGATGGAGTGACAATTCCTTTATTGCTACAGAACATCCAGTATGTTATTAAATGAGTGTAATATTGTAATATTGGCCCTTTCATCATACAACAGGAGGCCCAGTTTTTTTCTGGGTTTCTTCTTCCTTTGTAGGCGTCAGATACCTTTTGTAGGAAAATAAAATGGTTTATGTCAAGTAGAGGTGAGTATTTGGGAAGCTAGCTTCCAGGCAATTTTGAAACCTATGTTGAAATCCCTCCCTTTATTACAGATGGTGTAGAAGTCACAAGTCTGTTAATTGGACTGTTTCTTCTCTTGCTTATTGTTTCTCCTTTTTCCATTTCTGTCTGGATAGTCAGGAAAAGATTTAATGTTTAATATTTAAACACACTATTTAATATCTACACAGTAAAATTATTCAAACTTCAAACCAGTATTGAATCCAGTTGGAAACCAGCTAATAGTTTCTTAATCTCAGACTTAGAGATGAATGTAAACTGTATTCTGTTGAAATGTGCAGGTGTTTGATTCATGCCATTTGAAAAACTGCCTTGGGGTCATTGTTTAATGGGACCAACGTGTAAAGTGTGTAGCCTTAAAGAAGTCTTTGTG
This sequence comes from Cuniculus paca, assembly GCA_004365215.1. NCBI lineage: Eukaryota > Metazoa > Chordata > Mammalia > Rodentia > Cuniculidae > Cuniculus > Cuniculus paca. Next base: position 13,439 of record RJWT010014189.1, read on the forward strand.
CTAAAAAGTTTTAGTACAACTCAAAAACATGAAGAGACTGCCTAGAGTTTGGATTTAGTCCCAGTGTCATGAAGGAAAAGGAGATGGCAGCTTTCCAAAGAAAGACCCATAGCACACTAAGCTTATCTTCTGTCTTCTGTAGAAATTGTTGGCCTCTGATCAGAGGTCTATACCATAAAAAGGAAAAGAAAGCCCTAAAACAAGACTGTGATGCAGTGGGTAAAGGACGGAATTAGCAGTCTGTTTACTGTAATCCAAAATCCCCCACTTGTTTCAGGGGTTATCTGACAAGATCATTATTTCTTCAGGAAAGTAAATGTTTAATGCTCCTTTCTGGACTCTTGTCTTCTGGCATATGTTTGTACAAAAATTTTCTTCATCCTTGTGGTGCTTATTCATCTGAGCCATCTCCACAGTTCCAATGTCTTTTTTTTTTTTAATCATAAGGCTTTTCTTTTTTCTTTAAAGTTTTCCCGTGAATTAATAGGTCTTCATTTTGTACAGTTTTTGCAGCATGGATCAAACATTGGCTTAATATACTAATGTGTGAAGAGAAAAAAATTGCCTAAGCAGTTGAGCTTTAATGAACAAATGTATATTTTCTCCAAGTTTGAGTAGGGTGTGTAATTTATTTGTTTCTAATTAATATGAAAATAAGTCCAGTTCTTGCAAATAGTAATCATTTTTTTTAAATGCTACCCACCCTTGAAAGGTTTAAATGTAAAATTTAGAAAAGTAATGAGGGTAGGGCTTAGAACTATGAGAAAAATGTTTACCAGCAGATCCATTCATTTTGGATTTGGAATTTTTTTTGTAATAGTGACAAGAATGGGTGCAGTGCTAAGAAAGTTCTGGGAAATGCTGTCAGTTTTACTTTAAAATGAGAATCTGGTGTTTCTGTATTTTATCATTTTCAATAAAATTTAAGTGTTTTCGCCTTTTGGAAGTATTTTTTTCCTGCCTGATCTAAAACCTGTTGAGTGGTTTCCATTAAAAGCAGTTCACTGCTGTTGTCAGTATTCAGGTGGCAATCCTGATGGAATCTTCAAAAATGTTCAAATGTGGAATTGAAAATGGTTTACAAGGTTTGCATAGAACGATTTGGGGCCTTTAAAAATGGAGACTAGGAAAATGCTGTGATTTTCAGTTACAAAGTTTTGTTTTTTGTTTTCTTATATGAAGAATTGATAGGTCACTCACTGGGTGGCAGTATTGCTTGGAGTATTTACAACCATTCTTTGATAAATGTGGATTCTAAGTAGTAAGGCAGTGGGGTGTTACCTTAGGCTTAGGTGCAGAAAACAAAGGATATTTTGCTTTCAACCAAAAATTGAAAATGTGTAACTAAAAGTTACTGAGTTTACAGGTTTGAAAATTAAAGTCTAAGTAGATGATGATAATTTAGTATTATAATCCAATTTACCATATCCAGTGTTCAATAGTTGATTTTACAGAATCTCGTAGCAGCACCTGAGATGTTGTCATTGAGATTTCATTGAAGTAAGAGTGGTTTAGGCTGTGTAACATTAAGCTCCTTGAGAAAATAGAATTTTGTGTATCAGTTTGATCCAAATATTTTAGCTCTGTCCCTTCCCTAGTTCATCAGACTACTAGTAGCATTTTTTGTGTTTTTGCGACAGGTTCTCATCATATAACCCGGGCTGGCCTTGAACTCAGAGATTCTCCTGTCCCAGCCTCCCCCAATGCTGGAATTTAGGCATGTGCCACCACACCCGGCCTGTGGCATTTTAGAAAGGAACTAAACAGTTAAAATGCAGTGTTTAGCCAGGCATGGTGGCGTGTGCCTGTAATCCCAGCACTGGGGAGGCTGAGGCAGGAGGATCACAAATTTTAGTCCATCTGGACAATTTAGTAACATCCTATATTTATTTATGTAATTTTTTTTTTTTTCTGCGGCACCGGGGATTGAACTTACGACCTTGCGCTTGCCAGGCAGGCGCTTAGACTGCTGCGCTAGATCCCCAGCCCTGGTGTTTTTGAGACAGGGTCTCACTATGCCGTTCAGGCTGGCCTTGAGCTCACTTTGTAGCCCAGGCTGGTCTCGAACTCACAACGATCTGCCTGTCTCTACCTGTAACATCCTATATTTTAAAACAACAACAACAACAACAAAAAACAGACATGTAGCTCAGTGCAAAAGCCCTTGGTTCAATCCCTAGTACTGGGCCCCCCTTCAAAAAATAGTGATACTGACTTTCAAGATCTGTTTGGTAGTTAAGCCAGTCTTCCTGTCTCTTGAACTTTAGAAGTCATAAGGGTAAAGATTACATTCTTAGGAAGCTAGAGTATAAGTGATACTTTAAAATACTTCTAGAATAGACAGTATTACCTTCTGCCTACCAGTTTTCCTGCTTTGTCTGTGCCCCAGCAGCACATCTAGTGCAAAAGGAGGCAGATTGTTTCCATGTTTTGAGGCCCAGAAAAATGGCTTGCATGCATCTTGTCACTGCCATCTTTAATATCAATTATGGGACAGTCCTTTAATTTGATGGAGATTGTTTTGGTTTTGTGAAATGATCTTTTTAGTTCTAACCGTTCAGTTTTGTGTTTCAATGTGAAAGTGTCCTTCGATACCAGGTGTTTTGTCAAGGCTGAACAGTGATTAGTATTTTTCACCCATCTGTGCAGGAAATGAAAACCCTGATCTCCCAAAGTTATATATATTGTCCTGTTGGTACAGCTGGTACTCTTTCATGTGATGTCACTGAATATAAATGACTTAAGCCTCAATCTCCAGATGCTTGTGCTATTAGAAACAAAAAATGCTTCTCTAACTACATCTGTCTATATAATCCCTAAATAGACTTTTGTCTCTTAAGTTTTCAGTGAATGAAGCAAAGTAGCTTTCAAGTATGAGGACTAGAGGCGGTCCTGCTATTTACAATACAGAAACTCAGCCCAAGAAAGCTTTGTATAGTTGAGCTCTGAGATTGTGCTGTAGCTTTTGCAACAAGCTGTTAGCCTGAGTTGCCTGCAAGTATGCTTGTGGAAAAAATTTAGATATCATACACAGCCAACATGTTCCCCTATACTTGTCTGCATCTGTGGCCTGCTTTGCCTCGCTGTTTGGAATTCCCTAGTCCCTTCCTCCACTTATATGTTCATCCACTTTGACCTCTGCAGAAGTGTTATCATTTTAAATACTAAATGGGCATAGAATGATTTCATCTCCTAGCATAAGTAAAATAAATTTCTATAAATGAGGAAAGTCCTTTACTACCTTGTAAGATGCCCAAAAAATGCAAAACAAAAGTGTTACAAAGTTGCTCTAGTTTGGGTGTTAATATGTCTAGAATTTTTTTCCTAAATAGATTTATTCTTAAGGAAAAAAAAACTCCTATGGGGCCGGGGATTTAGCTCAGCGGCACAAGCGCCTGCCTGGCAAGCCCAAAGTCATGAGTTCAATCTCTGCTACCTTTTTTTTTTTTTTATGGTAGTGGAGATTGAACTCACGACCTTGCGCTTGCTAGGCAGGCGCTTAGGCCGCTGAGCTAGATCCCCAGCCCTGGTGTTTTTGAGACAGGATCTCACTATGCTGTTCAGGCTGGCCTTGAGCTCACTTTGTAGCCCAGGCTGGTCTTGAACTCACAACAATCCGCCTGTCTCAGCCTCCCGAGTGCTGGGATTACAGGCGTGAGCACCATGCCTGGCCTAAAAATTGATATAAAAAAAAAATTCTTATGTAGAAACTACTATTCTGTAAGAGATTAAAGCCTGACTTTCAAGGGCTTAAGATGGTACCTGCTGGCCTCCAAAACTCTCAGCAGTCCTTCAGCCTCAGCCTCCCAAGTGCAGGGATTACAGGTGTGCGCCGCCACACCAGGCATATGAAGTACTTAGAAAGCACCATTTCTTCAGTTCTTCACGAACTTCAGAGATACTGTTATTCGCCTTTACAGTTGAAGAAATAAGTGATTTGTCCCTCCAGTATTACCTAGCTTACCAATGGCAGAGTTGAAACCACAGTTTAAATCTAGAAAAGTTCCTAATTTGTATGATAATGGTAAAACTCTTGCCTGTAATTCCAACTGCTCAGTAGGCTGAAGCAGGAGGATCACAAGTTGTAAACCAGCCTGGCTTTAAAAAGGCTAGGGGCATGAAGCTCTTCAGTAGAGCCTGTGTTCAATCCTCAGTGTCACCAGAAAAGATACAATGAAACAGTGGCTAGGGCTGTAGTTCTACTTACTTGTGATACTGGTTAACTAGGGTAAAGAAACTGTCTCAGAACCATTGTAACTGCTCAAATTGTGGATTATAGCACTGTGGCAGCCAGGAATTGATACAGGCAGTAATTAAGATGGAAAAGCCCTCAGTTACTTTTAAAGTGCCATGCTCACTCTAGTTGGATAAATTACCACAGCAAATGATAAAAACATCTTGTGAGAAAAAATTACAGCCCTAGAAGTCGTCAAAAGAAAGAACAAGGACGCTGCATTGCACTTTTTTAATTGCGTGGGTAGTTTTAAATAAATGGAGAAAGCACCTCTCAGAAGATTCACTACCAGAAAAAGAATTCTATCAAGCATTTACATAGTAAATTTCCATAACTTTATGAAAAATTCTTAATCCTCACTTGAAATGTAGATGAGGGAAAAGGTGCCCCCTCAGGTGGTTTCCTTTAGGACCTAAAATCAGAGGCAAGCCTGGGATGCTGAGAAAGAGGAAAGACAAATAAAGGGCTATTCATAAATTCCATATTTACTTTCTGACAGATGCCAAATGAGCTTATGTAAGTACTGTCAGAAAAACTACCACCTCTCAGACAGAAGTACAGTCTCAAAAACTATCATTCTGAGTCACTGTAATATATCTAGATACATTGGACTGCTAGATTTCAAAAGACAATACTTGAAGTCATCTGTGAGGTTTGAGCCAATACTTTAGAGGAACACTCTAGAACTGTACACCCTCTACTTTGGTTTTTTGAGTAAAACACAGGAAGCCTTCTTTGCTAGCCTCCCAGCAGTGTAATAATCAAGAAAAAGAGCAACAATATTGGATTATTCCTTAGACACTAATCAGCTGGGGGAAAAGTTCATTGGCAAAAGTGTCCTCCCAAGAATGATTTATACTAAGTGGAGAGGACATGTCACTGAAAGGGGAAGGAGAGCCCTCATATCCGCAGTCAGTATAAGCATCCAGCAGGCAGGAAGATGGCTTCAGGCAGTGGCTGGATGAAAGCAGGTTTGAGATACCCAGCTCTGGAATGAAGTCATCTTCTATAGGTTCTTCCTTCACCGAGACAATGAATTCAGAGTGATCATTCTTTGAGGGGCTGAGGGGTGCTTCCTCAATTTTCACTACCACATTAGGTTGGCTCCCTGTCTCAGAGGGTATCTCTAAGACTAGAGGCTTAGTATATACGTGGTCAAAACGAATTAGTTCATTAATGGCTTCCAGCTTGGCTGATGACGTCCCCATTGAAAGAGAAAGGGAGGCTGGTAAGGAACTAGGTTCTCCTGGATAGACCTCTGGGAGTTCTTCCAGCCTGGCAGACTCTGGGGAAGAACATTTGAAGAACATGACTGGGTCCAAGTTGTCCAGAATGCCCAACAAGATATCAGACTGCAACAGGCAAAAATGAAACAGTACAACTATTAGAATGCGTATGAAAGTCTACTGAGAAATTCTTAGTAATAAGTTCATAAAGTAAATTAGTTGTTATGTAATAACCCCAAGACCCACCAGACCCATTTATCTGTACTTCACTCCTCACTGTAAATTAACAGGGAAGTGCAAAGTGGTTGATGTTAACTTCTTAACTCCACTTAGAAAATTAGCTTCTCTTGTCTTCTGTCTGATTGGACATGTCAGATACCAAATAAATGGAATAAACCAGTTATATGGTGCTTCATTAAACCAGAATGATCCCTACCTCAGAGTCTGAAGAGTCATTGCCATCAGAATCCACGGGGAGATGTTCTGGAGGGGTGACAACTGGGCCTGCACCTGCTGCAGAGGTGCACGTAGTCTGAGTGCTGCGGACTCAGCAGACCCGGCCACCAGCCTCACTCCACTCCCCTGAGAGAAAGACCAAAGTGAATAAGCATCCAAAAGTCTCCAAGAAAATGCTCATAAGGCAGCTGTGATTCTCAGCTCTGGAGCTAAAATCTTTTCCTTACTACTCTTTGTTTTCTTCAGTCCTCAAGAAATGAGGAAAAGGAGGCAAGGCTTTTCATTATGATTTTCTGTGCACTGAAACATTTTTAAACATTTTTCACACAAACATTCTCCTTCCCACCCCTTGCTGGGGATTGAACCTAGGACCTTTACAACAAGCTGTATCATCAGCCCTTTTTAAAATTTTATTTTGAGACAGGGTCTAAGTTGCCCAGGCTGAACTCAAACTTACAGACCTCCTACCTCAAACTTATGAGCACCTAGGATTACAACTATACTCTACTATGCCAAATCCTAGAATCTTTTTGAATAGTAATTTTTTAAAAAGTGTTTCTGAACAATACCTTCACAGTGTAAAACTGCTTTGTTTGGTGCCTATTTCTGACCACTTATGCACTGGATTTGCCATTATCCACAAACTAAAAATCTGTTATTTCATCCTTCTCTTATCACACAGTCACTATCACAGTGAATCTTCTTATTCAGCAAAAAAACTATACAGAGAGACAAGGGCTTGCTATGTATTCAAGCTGGCCTTGAACTCACTATGTAGCTAAGACTGGCCTCAAACTCACAGTTATCCTGCTGCCTCAAGACTCCTGAATACTGGGACTACAGTCATGCACCACCAGGCCTGGTAAAAAAGACTAATTTTTTTTAGCACTTAAAGTCTGGCTCTCCTTGATGCTTGCATGGTTCAGCTCACTGACTGTTAGTATTTGTTAGTACTTGTTCTGAGAGCTGTGTAACTTAATTAGGACTTAGTACTATTCACTACACACTTGAAAATGTTACTAAAAAGAGAACACTTTGTCTGCATGATATGTTATAAAACTAAGAAAAATTTCAAAAATGTTTCTAATCAGAGGTCCAGTATGCAGGCATAATCTGGGCCATGTCATTTGGAACCAATTCTCAAATACGACACCAAATCAAAATGATTTACCTTGGCCTGTGCTTCTGACTCTGCCTCCGCCTCCTCTTCAGTAACCAGGGCATCCATCCCCAAGCGCAATCTTAATTCCTGGTTCTCAATTACAAGGCCATGAGTTTTCTCTCGTAAAAGCTGGTTTTCTAGCAAAAGTTTTTGGTTCTAGAAAAGTTAGTAAGAGGCTATTAAAACATCTAATTCTTTCAATTAAGGATCTACCTTGATGAAGTCTTATTGCTATTGTTTTCCTTCCTGGACTTCTGGAAAAATCTACAGGCAATTGTTCATAGTATTAGAAGGCTAGTCCATAATTATGAAAAGAAAAAAAGCTATTTCAGAGGTGCTATTTCATGGTATCAAAAATAAAACAATGCCTCCAACTACTCATATAGACTTCAGCAAAGGGTGACCTGTAGCTTTGATTTAGATATGATACCTTAAATTACCCTATCTTAAATTGGCATGTAATAAAAGTGACAGTAGTGAACTGTATTTAAAAAAAAATTGCTGCTAAAATGACACGTCTTACAAGAACCATCTAATGATTCATATGTTCAAAAGACCAATATAAATAATCCTTGTGTATTCAAGATGTACAGCAATTTAAGATTAGATACCAGGTGCACTCTACAAGAAAAAGGGAAACTTTAGTGAACTTTTGTCCACGCCAGGAAGAATTCAAAGTTTAAGCAACAATTTCCTATGTGTCCTTGTTAAACA
>RJWT010014190.1:0-21231 GCA_004365215.1 Cuniculus paca
CATTCCCACCCCCAATCCCGGGGGAAAGTCTAGCTGGAGCAGCAGCTGCAGCTGACCATGCTGACTAAAACAAGAACCGGATCAGAACCGGTGTCGGACATAGATGTTGGGGAGTGGTCGGGTCCTCCTTCGTCCACAGTGGCGATAGGAACATGCAATAAACAAGCAGGTCACAAGCAACCAAACAGGCTAGCAGCAGGGCACAATGTGGGGCAGGTCTGCCTTATCCAAGGGCCCGGTCTAGTCATGTTCCAGTTCCTGTGCTGTCATGCAGGGTCCCTCCTCACTTGACTTTGGAGGAGATGCCAAGAAAAATCCAGAGGGCGCACCTTCTCATCAGCAAATCAGTGCATGGGACTCATCAGTGCCCATCGGGCCTACACCATGGCCTAAGTGGCTGGCAAGGTGTCTTCCCAGCTAAGGCACCAGAAATGTTGCAGAAAAATAAATGTCAAACCGGATAGAAGACTCTTCACTGAGGAAGACAATGTTTATTACACTAGCACGCTAATGGGACCAAGTCCCAATCATTAGCAAAGAGCCAGCTTGGGTCCAGTTTAAGTACAGTTTACAAGCAGTAAGTACAAGGCATTACTTGATCAGTTACAGGGATCGTCAGGTAAACTAACTCTGAATACATTTGCTTAAAAGGAACTGTTTATCATGACAGAAACATCCTGGGACAAAGGGAAGGGGTTCAAGCAGAGTTCCCAGGTTCAAGCAGTATCTTTGAGTAAGCTAATTTGCCCCAACCAAAGTCCTTGAAGCCAGTTAGAAGCAATATGTTTTCTTAATTGAGGGAAACATAAGCTGAGAATAGTCAAATTGGCCTACACATTATCAGAAGAAAAGCTGCTGGACCCAGACAGTCAAGGTTGACTGAATTCAGCAGGGCGTTCATGTGACAGGCAGCAGGAGCCTAGGCAGAGACTGCTGTTTGATTTTAACTTGCTATAGCATGTCTATAAGTTTGTCATTTTATAACTAAGTCTTTACTAATCATACGACTATGCTCTTACATTATAAGTGTTTTCATATATAATGTATCACTAATATACCAAAACATAGTCATTCAACAATTATTATCATGCATATTATCATGGTTAGCAAGCTCCAATTCTGAATTATTAATCATATAATTGTTAACATAATTGGTTAACCTCCTTTAAATATATATATTCACCACATTTTCTGGATATTTTGAAAGTGTAATGTTTCACACACAAAATATTTTGAATATGACCTGAATTTCAAGATATTAAAAAGTTCTATGATAGAAGGTTGCAGAAAATATAAAAGTTAAAGATTGGCAATATAAGAATTGTATATTTAACATTGTAAGAATAAGTGTTCACTGTCACAGATTCCTGTGAAATATTTGCTTTTCTTCTGAGTTTGATATATTTTATCCAGAGTCACTCATATTCTTCAAAATGAAAGTATTTCATTCTTCTTTATCCCTGAAAAATATTCATTTTCTTTATCCATCTTATCTGTTGACAGATATCTAATCTGTTCGTCAGCTAATGACTGCTATAAACATAGGTACATATACATCACTGTAGTATGCAGTTTTAATCCTTTCTGAAATACACTGAAGAGTAGTATAGTTGAACCATTTGGAAGGTGTATTTGAGGACTCTCTTTTCTCATATTCATTGTGACTCTACTTACTTACATTTGCCAACACCAAAGAAAGATTTCTTTTACCCACATGCTCACAATTCATTGATTTTTGTGATTTGTAACTATTCTCATGGCTTAAGATACTGAACATTTTCATGTAATTGTAAGTCAATTGCACTTCTTTTGAGAAAAGTCTGTTTAATAAATTTGTCCCCTCGTTGATTGAGTTGTTTCTGTCCTTGGTGTGACATTTTTGAGTATTTTAAATATTCTACATCTTAACCATCTTCCAGAACTGCAGACAGCACATATTTTCTCCATATGAACTACTCTCCAAATTACTTTTGTTTGTAAATGAGAAACTTTGGAATGCAATATTAACACCTTATTTATTTATTGCAGTTTTTTAACTTTACTTGAAAGTTAGTTCTCATCCACATTTACAGTCTGGAGATTTTTGAACGTGGTAACAGAGACAGGTTACCCAAATATACAGCTTGTTTGATGAATCTTCAGCCTCATTACATTTTCTGAACAGCCATACACGGATATGATCTGGGGCAGTCCTTATTCCTTTGGCCCAGACAGCTTTGTTGAGCCTGGTGTCAATGCGCACATCTGGAGTCCCCTTCATGACAAACTTCCGGATCTCCTTGTGTGCCCTGGGGACGCACTTCTCGAGCCCCCTCCATGGATGCGCTTGTGAATGCCAATTGTACATTCTGGGTCACCACCTCGTGGATGGCAGGACAGCCCTTCTTCTCCTCGCCACTCCTCTTTGTGGGACCCGTTCTGCCAGGCCCAAGTTGGAAAGGAAGAAGATGAAAAGTTAAAAGCACCTACCCCAAAGTTAATGAAATGTTTGCTATCAGTGATCATCAACATTCATGGCGATTCCACCTGAGGACAAATTTCCTTACTGTATTAATGGCAGTAGTTTTTCCCAAAATCCAGCTCCTCCAATGGTGTCTAACTGGATCACAGTCACTAGACAGTCTCTAAGCCTTCCTCCCCTTGTGCCTTTACTCACTGCAAAGATCTAACTGGTTTATTTCCCATAGGGCAAATTCGGATCCATGGATAATTTTAAGGAATTTATAAAGGAAGGTGTCTCACTTGCCTCAATTGCCACTTAAAGAAGTTCTTTCGTGTTATTCACTCACTTTTATCCAAATGATTCACTTTAAAAACTTGTTGCCTACACTTCATTAGCTTATAAAAGTGTGTTTTCTCTAGAAAAAATGAACTTGAAAATGATTGTAATCACATTTTCTTTTGGTGGAATTCACTGGAGAAGATTATCTTGGGATTCTACAAGCTATGAGGAAAGAGATTTGCACAGGATAGTGTCAGGGTAAGCCAAAATGGATTCATGCACAGAAATACAAAGAGGGAAGGGTCTAATGACCATAAAACATGGTTACATTATGATTACAAATGTACGAAAAGTATTTGGGAAAATTTGCAAAGGTAAAGGAGGCAGAATACTTGATACAAATTGCTTTATAAATCTTACCAATAGATTTACACATGTATTTACTGAAACAAGGATGTTTTTATATAACAAACATTTTATTTTGAAGCAACTTCCTGCCTAGCATGGGCTTGCACATCTGGAATTCCAGCACTTGGAAGGTTAAAGCAGGAAGGTCACTGCGAATTGGAGGCCAGCTTGGGATACACAGTAGTTTCAAGGGCAGTCAGAACTACATAGTGAAACCCCATCTCAATAAGAGATAAAGCGACTTTCAAATCTAGTAATTTTTAAACATAATGGCAGTTTGCGTATTTGTTATGTGGTATAAATTTGCTAAAATAAATTATTACATTTATATTTTGGACAATAAATTTACTCATGTGTCTTTGAAATACAATTGAACAGAATGTTCATTTGAAACAACTGTCCTTATCAGTAATAATTACTTTGAATTGTGGAACAAACTACATAAATCAACTCAGCTTTATTATCAAAGTTAAGGGGTTAAACACTATCCCATGATCGATATCTAAACCACGAAGCCTCACACTTTACAATGCTTTTTCTCCTATTCATCATGACTCAATCTTCATCAGTTGTTATTTTTATTCCTAAATTGATATCTAATCCATCAACACATTTCAGCTCCTGCAACACCCACGCCCTACCACCCAAATCCAGGTTCCAGAGACCACAGCACCCTCCTCAGGCTCCGTCTCCTTCCTCCCGAGACGTCCTCCACGCGGTCCCCACCGCGCAGACAGAGGGCACGGCTCACGGTGCCAGTCAGCACCATCTCCTCCTGCTTCCCAGAGCCCAGCGCCTCTCTCCTGCTTTGAGAACAGGGGGCGAACCCCTCCTCCGACCTAGGCGTCCTGCGCGCCTGGCCCTCTCTGCTCTCCGAGCTCTGTCTGGGGCAGAGTCAGCGCGAGCTCGGCCGTCCCACCGTGCAGGACCCGCCCGCTCTTCCCCCGCCAGCCCTCGCCCCGCTGCTCTTCCGGGGAGAGACCCTGGCTGTGCACCCCGCGTGCGCTGCTCCTCCCTCGGCCCATTCCTGCCCGGGCGTCGCTGTCCGCGGGAGGAGGTGCTGACCGCCCAGAGCGCGGGCTCCAGGTCCTCCTCGCGGCCAGGCGCCTTTCACTCTCCTGTCACTCACGGTGTCACACGCGGGTGTGTGGTTAGGTGACCACGACAGATGATTCGTGTTGTTGCATTTTACTTCTAATAATACATCTGTGAATGTTTTAAAAACAAACGTTTGAGGCCAGGGATGCAGCTCAGCAGAACAGCGCCTGCCTGGCAAGTGCATTGCCCTGAGTTTGATTCCCAATACCAAAATGAAATAAAATAAAATAAAATAAAATAAAATAAAATAAAATAAAATAAAATAAAATAAAATAAAATTTATAAGAGGGGAAATATTCAGACCTCTATTCTTCTATTCCTAGCTACCTTTTTATCCCTTGACCTGACCAGTAAAAGTGAAAAGTGATTTCTTATACATATACCCAATGTTTTTTATATCTTTATGACATTTCACTATAGGAAAAGATGAGAAAAATTAAGGCCAAAAGCAGGTTATTCCTTCGAGAAATATGCACTTTTGTTTTCACACTGTTCTGTAGTTTTTCTCTTTTCATTTCATAATTAAATGTACTGGAGAATGTTCAACACCCAAATACAGGTATTTGTTTACTTAGTCATTTTATTTTTCATACAGTATTCTACATTGTATTTTATGGATGTCTCTAGCATTCAATTGCTTGTTTCTAATAAGCCTTATTTTAAAAAAAGTTGTGGGAAGTGAATTTAGTACAATGTACTAAGAGTGTGGTTTTTTTTTTCTTTGTCTGTGTGTGTGTGTGCATGTGTGTATTTCTCACAGTTGCAATTGCTGGTCCAAGAGAAATGCATGGAAATGTATAATAGATAACTGAAATGTTTCCCTCTATACAACTACAATGCTATGTACTTACAAAAGCACTTTCCCTCAAAGGTTATTTGTGGATCAGCTTGTACGTATTGATTGGGCTCATATATTAGGCAAGAAAATTTTATTGAAATAACCTACCTACACTTCTTGTCTGTGAAATCTTTCCTCAGATTTCTTCCTTATTTATCTTCCATGTTACCACATTTTGTTCTCAGTATTTGAGATTCCATTTTTAAGAAATATCAGCACTTAAGCTCTAATCTGTGTTGCAATATTACTGAATGCTTAGTAATGAAACTGACTAATGTGGTTTGCAGGATGCCTGGTGGAAGCTGGAAGAGACAAGGTGTGAAGATGAAGACTGGCCTGTGGGCTAGGACTCCTGTGTGGCCCGGTCACTCTCAGAAAGCTACCAGGTGCATTGCATGGTGTGGCCCTACAGCCCACCCCATAAATGCTGATGATCTGTCCAGATTATGCTCCAGTTTCCCTAGTTCCAGGACAGTATGCAGGTAGGTTTCAGAAAGGAGTAAGACATACAAGAGTGCCATTGTGCTGTCATGAGACTTCCTTCCCTTCTCATGGTGGCTGAGTTGGCAGTGTTGCAGTGGAAAATCAGCAGTGTCTGTAGAAAGCGACTCGCGGATTGGATGGGGCCTCTGGGGTTTCAGATGAAACTTGCTGGAAATCTGGGGGAGACGGGAGCACTATCTAGACTCAAAACACCCACCTCCACCTGAGAAGAGTGGAAGATCAGGAGCTCAAGGTGTTTTACTGTCACCATTCATTAAGCCTGGGGCTCTACAGGCACAGAGTGCCAGTCAGCCAAGTTTAAAAGATTAAAACCTAAGAAATAACAGAAAAGAAAGCTGAGCAAAAACATCAGTTGTCAAACATAACTTTTTAGCTTTTGTTCTGTAAGCTAGCTAAAAAGTTAGTGAAATACATGGATCTTAAATTCATACAGCATGCTTATTAAAAGATCACACTTTTAGATAGATAAAATTTAATGTGTAAAGTACAGTTAATGTAGAATCTAAATTAGAGAAAAGAAATCACTGAATAGAAACCTTCTTTCTTAGACTTGCAAGTTGGATTTAGATAATGAAATTTTCCAAAGCCTATTATACATGTGCTAAAATATTTTAAGGAAATTATATTGGACAATATGAAGGTCTAAAAATGAACCCTATACTAATTATTTAGCTTAAAAATGAAAAACAGCCATTTACTAGCACAGCCTAGTAGCACCACTTAGCTGACAGAGGGAATAGTCCCCGTATGTGCACACAGGTCCAGCAGAAGCATCCAATCTGAAGTGTGGAGAGCAGAAATGAGAAAAGCCTGAGAGATCTGAGAGCTGCACCAACAATGCACGTTGGTACTTGATGGAAGTCACAAAGGACAGAATGGCAGGGATGTAAAGCACAGATGATGAGTTAATGGCTGTGAACATTGCAAAGTGTTAACCTAAGAATGTACAAACTTAGCACACATTAGAAAATCTCTAAATAGTGGAGAATCATGGGTAGAGCAGCTCAGCCTTGGAGAGTTGAAGAGAAACCTGAGTGCCTTGTGTTTTCTTGGTCTCCTCATAAACCAGGTGGAGTATCACAGAAGCCACTAAGCTGGGGAGGCCAAGGGTAAAGACACAGTGTTCTTACTGTGTTCTCTGTTCAAGCTCATAATGTCCACACAGAGGGACAATCTGATGCTCTCTATTTCAGTGTGGAGGCCTTATTTCTCTTGTCTCGCCAAATGACATTGACTAGGATTTCCAGTACTATGGTAAATGAAACTGGTGAAGGAGACATTTTCCTTATTGCAGAACTTTGAAGAAAAGTTTTTAGTTTTTTTTCTGTCCAGTATGATGTAAGCTAAAAGTCTGGCATATATGGCTTTTATGGGATTGAAGTATGCTCATTCTATACCTTCTGTAATATGTCGGGTAGGTAGTTTTTTAATTATAAAAGGAAGCTGAATTTTATCAAAAACCTTTTTTGGCATTTATTGAAATGATCTTCCACCATTTTTTATTTCTACTAATGTGAAATTTCCAATTTATTTATTTGTGTACATCATATTCTTCCTGGAAAATCTCACTTTAATGGGGTGAGTAAGCATGTTTGTACCCCTTGGTCTTTAAAGTGTGATTTGTCTAATATTCAACCTGGCATATGTAGCCAAAAAGACAGGAAACACACATCTTATTACTTGGGACGTGAGACCCTCATATTCGGTCAGCTTCTGTCTACCACTTTACTATGTTGGTGACATGCCTGTGACTATGCTGAGGAAGTCTGCAGTGGTTGTCACTAGGTTCTTTGTGTTGCATCCAAGGCTGGCTGCGATGTCAGGATGCTGCTAGTTTCATACAATAAGTTAGGAAGAATTCTCTCTGTTTCAGTATTTTGGAACAGTTGAGAAGTAGGGACTCTGCCAGGACAGGATCTTCAACACAGCAGAGAAGATAAACACATAGGAAACCACAATGCAAACCAAACATGACAACACATAGAGGGCACCAAGGACTACACTGACACTGATGGCATCATGCTCCTCAGAGCAGCTGATCTGTAGTAGTGAAGGGACATCATAGAAAACCTGGTGAATTCAGTTGGAGTCACAGAACTCTAATCACTAAATTTCAGAAGTCATAGCAAAAATCTGATCACTCAAAATAGAAGCAATTGAAGCTTTTTCCTCTAAGGTCTCAAATCTGTTGAATTTCTGCATGCACTCAGGTTGGGGGTTGTGGGACATCTGTAGGGCAGCAGAAGGAGAAGCACCATGCACAGTTTTAGGTGGGCCCCAGGAATCCAACAACTAAAATGCTCAAAGACAAGAATCAAGTAAATAAAACACTCTCGCATTGGCTGGAAGAATGGAGAGGTAAAAATGATGAATTCTTTCCAAAGTTGTCTCCCAATCACAGATCTACAATGCTGGCAGAAGCACCACTGTGGGCGTATTCATCTGGAAATGCCTGTTCCCACTGCAGTTCAGCTGGCATTGCTGCCCCACTGAAAGGGAATCAGGCCACTCTGCGAGACACTGCAGTGCAGACTCACCACAGCCAGTCTGGTTAGAGGGCAGAGTGGGAAAGAATGGCAAGAGCATAAAGCTCGTCCCCACCCCTCCCTTACAGCGCTGCAGGAAAAGACAGTGCAAGGAGGTGCGGACACATGCTCTCAGTAACTAGGGGATGCAAGATCAAGAGGGAAAACAAAAACCAGGACAGTAGGGGTATCTAACACACATAATATATTCCTGTACAGATAAGCATCAATCTTCACATTAAAGCCATAGTTATCTCATCTTTTATTGCCTGAGTTACATATCTAGTGATAAATAAAAATGTACAGGCAGATCAAAAGCAAGCAAGCACAATCTCCAGAGACAGTGAGACCATCTGCAGCAGACTCAGTTATGACACTGATATTAGAACTGCCAGGCAAGTATTGTAAAATCACTGAAGTTAATATAAAGTAAGTGATGCGTGTGTTATAGTACACAACTGTATGAACCAGCCCATGTGTTTATCCCTGAATGGGGGTGAACCAGGATGAAAGACAAAAAATAAAATAAATAAATAAAATAAAAATTAGGAAAGATAGGCAGTGGGTTCTTGCCTCTAGTGGACAAGGAGCCCCAAACTTCCAAGCTTTTGGCTCACCTCACTTTTCTTTGCTGAGAGAAGGGAGCAAACAGAGTAGCAGGGGCTTCAGGTGCCTCCTGCTATCTGAGAACAAGGCCAGGTAAGCAGTGGCCTTCAGCTGTGTTCACTCCTCCCTGGAATTTGCAGTTTGCCAGCAGGTCTGTGTGTTGACCACAGTCTGCATTTTTTTCTTTCTGTGCCCACAGCAAGGTCAATTAGTCCTGATCCTCAGTATCTGGTCTCCTACATACAACGAGCAATGACAGGAGCAATTTTAAGAAAAAAAGGAAAATTTCAGAACTCAAATAAAGAGAAATTTCTGAACACTCAATTACTATTTAAAATGGAGAATTGGGGAAATAAACAGCTTAGTGGGTAGGAAGAGGGAGGGAGGGGTCCATGTGTGGAGTGCAGGCAATGCTAGGGCAGTGAATCACCTCCAGGAGAATGTAATGGTGAGCAGAGGACATCAAGGATTTAATGGAATTAAGCGGCATAATGCCAATTTTTGTCATAAAAGTGCATCCTTGTGGGTGGACAATACCCACATTTAATCTTTAAAATATTTTCACATCAGCTGTTTACTTGCTTTCAAAACAAAATGATAAATCAGAAATAAAAGCCTATGTGAACTACAATGTAAATCCAAACAAAAGTCTACCACAGAAATGATCTCTGTTTCAACAGTCACACTCAAGGCAAGCTTCACACATGAAAACGGTTATGGAACTTTGCAGTTGTGAAAATTTATTTGTTTCTTAATGTGTTGAGAAATGCTGTTTTATGATGAGATCCTGTATGTGTTGAAAAATATATTAGATTATCTTCATTTGGATTGAAATTCAATGTCTTTGTCTGTTTATCACAATGTCTGATTCATCTTCACATACCCTGATTTGGGGTATCTAGATGGGGCTAAGTGTGATTGTTCCTGAATATCACGAATGCTAAACTGTAGAGATTCTGTTTTATTCCTGTTTGCATATGGATAGGTTTTGTGCTTATGAGAAGCTGATTTCTAGACTGGACCTCAACTGTGACAGCTGCCTCAAGAGTGGTAGCCTCAGTTTTGTCCAATCTTACTTTGTCTGTGGTCTTTTTTCTTATGACTCCATTTATTGCATGAAAGAGTTGCCATACTTCAAGTGAAAATGAACCTCAAATGGTTACCTACACAAACTGTGAGGTTTTCAAGCTTGTGAGAAAGGACAGAAGGGACATTCTACTTATAGCAAGGAAACCTTCACTTAAACATCAATGAGCCACAAACAAGCATTTTTAAGCACATAAGACTTAGAGGTAGTCAGACATGTAGCTAGGCAGTGTTTGACCTTCCCTCTTTTTCTTTCACATTATAGACCTCTTGACTCAGAGTTCAAGATGACTAGGTTTCTCTTTTCCAGTTTCCTGATAAAGAAATATGTTGCATATATTTATATCAGCTGAGGCAATGTAGTAACTAGCAATGCTCCAAAGCAAATACCACAGATTCCAACACTAATATCTGAAATAAATTCTCCAATGAAAATCTTTTACTGGATTTCTCTGGGTGCACTTGAATTCCTTTGAGTGCATCAGGGACTACTCATTGTCCAGTAATTTCAGGAAATGTCTTTGTGTTACATTCATGTTTTCCATTTCTTTTCCCTCCCAGTCCATCGAATGCAGAAGTGAGAGCTCTGCCCATAGGACGCAGCAACTGGGTCCTTGGGTGGTTACTAGAGTGCTTCAAAAATGCTGATCAAACACAGCATGCATCTAGGTGTTTATCAAGGTTACATTCAGCACCATCAACACTAACAGCAGCCCTAATCCCTCAGTAGGTGAAGGACAAAATATAGCTCAACAGTATATGAAAATAACAAGGTATGGAATATTAATCCAGATAATCATACAGATGTTTGTATGTGAAGAAGCACCCTGAGTGAGCACATATTTCTTGACTATAATTAAATGTCTTTTTAAAAGGGAAATTATATGGAGAGATAACACATCAAAGTCTGTGGGATTAGATTAATATAGGATTGAGTACCTGAAGCACGAGGGATGCAATTTAAAGTTTTTATTTGACAGTAGTTTTGTATTTACAAAAATTTATAAGCTTTTAAAAAATTCTTATATGGAATGCATCTTGTTTCCTTTAATGGTAACATCTAACATTGTTATAGTACCTCTGTCACAATCTGTATGCCACTACTGATGCAGTTAGTAATTAAAAGCCACACTTTATTTAGATTTTATTATTGACCTAATGTAATCATTATTTTCACAACACTAATGCGCCATATTACAGTGTATTCATATTATATTTATCAGGATTTCCTCATTTTTTACTAACTTGAGTACTGGAGAGTTTTGGTCAGATTTTTTTTTATAATTCCCTCCACTATGAATTTGTCTGTCTCTTTCTAATGAATGTTAGTGATGTTCTTGGAAAGATGATCACAACACAAGGTTCCGGTTTCTTCCCTCCTTGCCAAGATGTAGATGAGCAACAGTTTTTATCTCTGTGGATATTTTTAGGGATCACCTGTCAAATGTGACACCTATAAAGTTACACAACTCCCTACACAATCCACAAAATTTTCTGCAGAAAGACCATTGTGTGTGCCCGTGTATGAAGGTTTGGGAGAAAGCTTATACAACAAGACAGAATAAAGTATGTAGTGTTCTGCATGGGAAATCCGTATTGTTTTTCCATTTATTCATTGATACATGTATATACGGAACATGGATATTTATATTACACTTTGCCATAAAATTCTATAATACCTAGTGTTTATCTCTGTTTTAGCTCTTTCCACTAGGATATCTTTAAGCTGAATCCTTTGAAACAAGCCCTATCTTTGTAGGGTTTGGTTTCAGGAGGTTTTTGATTGTTTGATGATGACCATTCTTTGCAACAAAAGTTGGACATGAGCCTCTGAACATAGTGTGTGTCTTTATCTTTCCTGCCCTGGTCAGTGAGTGGACAGTTTCCAGGGCCCTAAGCAGAGTGGCTGTTCCCCAAGGCTCTGGGATCCCAGGAAGATACATGCAAAGCCAGCGTGTGGCCTCCTGGGAAAAACTGATGTAAACCAGCTTCCAAGTGCTTTAAAGGTCCTGCCCCCTCCTGGACAAAGAGCTGCCTGAGACACAGGACAGGAGCCACAGTCCCTTTTGTTCTCTGTCTACCCTCCTGAGAAAGATCACCGACACTGCCAAGGGCGGCTCCTGTGAAAGCCAGGTATGGGTGTTCATTCCTGACATGATCTATCCGTTCTCGGTCACTCTCTTGGTTGGTATTGGCAGGGTATGGCAGAGGAAACTGAAATGTTCTGCTTATATTCTGTTCCAATTGAAAAATTGTATTTTTTTCCACTAAGCATTTTCCCTTTCACAGTATTTTGCTTTCTCACTCTGTGATTCTCCCAAAGTAATGTGTAACTCACTCTCCCTCTGTCTCCCTCTGTCTCTCTTTTCCCATCTGGCCCCTTTCCTCCTGCTTCCTCACCTTTCCTCAATCTTCCTAATTTGTATGATTTATGAAAATGTCAGCTCACAGCTGAAGGCACACACTACGATGCCATCTTCTCAGCATAACAGAAATTTTCTGTGTTTTTCTCCAGCTTTCAGTCGGCACAGGGAAGGAGCATCCTTCAGTCTCAGCAGGTCCTTCATCCTCTGTCACAGACTGTGACCTGCACTGCGTTCAGTTTATCCCCTACAACTCACCATGCAAGGTAATAAAAGATATGATTGCTGCAAGATAAGATGGGAAGCACATGATGCTGTGTCCCAGTTCTTTTCATGTGGAACTCTATGTATTGACCTCTCTAAATACATGTGTCACAGGATTCTCATCCTGTAATACCTTCCATACCTTTCAACTTTTTAACATTTCTTGCTGTTTTCACTAATATTTTTGCTAAAAGTTTTGGCAAGTCTTCTTCAGGAAATCCATATATCACAGACTTATCTACGTCTTTGTAAAGCATTTGAAGTGTAACTCACCTTCGGAAAATAACTAATGTTACAAAACTTTGAGGTGCACATCCACTGAAGTTGGAATAAGGAAGACATTTTCCTCACATGGTGCCTGCAGACTGCTAGGCTGGCTTCCAAGGCACAGGTCTGGGGAGCAGTATGAGTGTGTGTGTGTGTGTGTGTGTGTGTGTGTATGTGTAGAATGACTGATTCATTCCCACATATTGCAGTAATTTGATCTTTGGATTTTTATCTTTGAAAAGTCAATTTTAAAATTCATTTCCCCTTTCCTTTTGGTCTTCTCTTTTTTGTTATTGACCTCAGCATTCATTGAAAACTAAAATAAAGTATAGCAAAACTTTTCTTCATTATGCTTTACCATCTATTCAACTTAGTTCACTGGTATTGATTTCTTATCCCTGAAGGCTAACATGAATATGGGTTTACGGTCTACCAGTCATCTTGATAGAGATTGTGTCTTAAGTACTTGGAAGAAAATTTTCATGTTCTCTTTTAAATGTGTTAAATTATTGGCTTTTTATGAGGCTATATTCAAAATGAAAATACGGCTATTTTCCACTGATACAGTATTTTAAAGTGAGTGACTTGAATCTGTTTTTTCTATATCATGAAAAGGAAAAATAGGGTTTTTTTTGAAAATTTATAAATACCCTCTACTCCAAATAAATATGTTCATAATATTAAACTGTGGGAGCATTTGTATTAAAAATAGCAATAATTCTGTTTGTGAAAGTGGTTGAGGCAGCCTTCAGATGTTAGCATAAAGGGTTTTTATTAATAGAACTATATCTCAGTTGTGAGAGGGAAACAGCTCTGGTCAGACCTCACCTCTCCATCCCAGCCCCACCTCTTGGGATTACACTCTAGTGAGAGAGAAGACAGCAGAGCTGGTCAAAAGCTGAGCAATCAGCACAGGGAAGATGGGAAACCCTTCTCTGCATGGTGGATGGAAAGGCTGAGCCTGTTTTCCAGGTAGGGACACAGCACACTTTGGAGTCTGACTGGGCCACGTTGGACATCAGGCTGATCAGATTCTGTTCCTATGAGTGCACAAATCAGACAGAACATTAAGGTGCTAATACTAAAGGGACTTTTAATCTCAAATTGTTCCTCAGGCAGATGTGTGGCCCTAGCAAGGACCGTGGAGTCCTGGAGTCTTTGGTCCTCATGGCTCTGTAGAGCAACATGGGAGGGGGACACGAAGGGTCAGCCAGGGCCACATCTCAACATGACAGAGGCTCACAGTCCCTAGGGTGCACACCCAGTGTGTGCATCATGAAAGGACTTGCATGACCGGGCTGGAGCTGACCTTTTAGTGCTGATTAGAAATGCCTCTAACCTTGAGGAGGAGAAGGACTGGCCTGAGAAGTACGGCGAGGTCACTGGGGTGATGGATATCACAAAGGGGCTCTAGGGACATGAGGATCCGAGGAGGAGAACAAGTCCAATCCTTCACTGTGGGCACATAGGGTACCTCTATGTGGGAGAATAGAAAGCCTCTGCTTGAGTGTGCTTGTCTCAGTGAGGGCTGCTTCTCAGTGCTGACGGATTCCTCCCACGAATATTTCCCTGATCATCTGCGTTAGTCTCTGGATTTGCTCCTTTATGCACAATGCCACTGTACATTGAAAAGTCAGGTTGTCAAAACGGCTTGAGCATCTTTCAATGCTTTGAACTATGCTAAGTAACTGGGCTAGAGGAAAAAATTCATTGGTGCTATGATAATGAGCAAACCAAGGAACTGACTTTTCAGTGAAACCCCGGAACAAACTTAATGTCTATCGTCATAAAAAGGGCCAATGTGCACCCTATTCCAGTTGCTGTTACACAGCCAATCCTAGAAGTGTTAATGGGAAAAATTAGTAAAAATAATTTCACATTATTTTAGAGAGACATAGAAGTTCTTTCTCCTTTCAAAATAAATTTAAATTTAATCTCATTGGACTGTTGTATCCATCCTTAAACTGCTTTGGATACAAAGTTGATTATCTTGATGCTTTTAAACTTTCTGTGCAACTCATGATGCTAAACTTTGCATACCTCAAGGGTGGAGAGTCACATCACAGACTATGCACTATATACATTTTAATATTTATTGGTCTTAGCACACATTTGAGTGCAAAATGATCACATTCACAGGGAGCAGGAGTTGATATATGTACATAACACATCTCAAATCTTTCTATGGCACTTTCAACTCACCACCCTCCATCTGTTTGTCTTCTTACCTTTTACAAAAGTTCTCTCTGTTGGCTATTATCTTTTTTATTTTGATCTTTATTTCTAGTGTGAGTTTCTCACATAAAAGAAACCTTGTGATTTTTTTAGCTTTGTGCCTAATTTCCTTCAGTTGACATCATGGTCTCAAGGTTGCTTATTTTCCCTAATAAAGGCCACAAGATTATATTTCTTTAAAGCTGGTAGAATAGTACTCTACAATGCATTATACCACATTTTCTTTGTCTGTTCATTCATGATGGACATGTAGGTGACTTCTAGGATTGAGCTATAACAAACTGTGATGCTACAAACATGGGTGTGCTTGTATCCTTGTAATATGATGTTTATAACCCACCATTCTGCTTTTAGGCTCAGGAGGTGCCTTGCAACTTTACAACATGAGGAATCAGACACTTCTGAGGGAGTTCTTGCTCCTGAGACTGACAGATAGCAGGGCACTGCTGGGGCTGCAGGCTGCCCTCTTCTCCCTGGTCTACCTGGTGGCCATGGTGGAGAATCTGACCATCATCCTCCTCACAGTTCTCTACCACCACCTCCACACTCCCATGTACTTCTTCCTCAGGCATTTGACCTACTTGGACCTGGGTCTCATCTCCACTACAGTCCCCAACTCCATTGTTAACTCCATCATGGTCACTGACTCCATCTCTTTCTTGGGGTGTGCATGTCAGCTCTTCCTGGTGGCCCTGTTAGCAGGGTCAGAGGTGGGAATCTTGACTGCCATGTCCTATGATCGCTATGTCGCCATCTGCCACCCTCTGCACTATGAGGCTGTCATGAGCAAAAGGCGCTGTGTCCACTTGGTGACTGCATCATGGCTTGGTGGAATGAACATCAGCATCTTGTACTCAGCTGGGACATTCTCCCTGGAGTTCTGTGGCTCCAACCAGATTCATCAGTTTTTCTGTGATGTCCCCTCCCTACTAGAGCTCAGTTGTTCCGAGAAGCACAACACTATCAACGTCAGTGTGGCTCTTGTGTCCCTCTATGTGTTGTCATGTTTGGTTTGCATTGTGGCCTCCTATGTGTTTATTTTCTCTACTGTGTTCAAGATCCCATCCAAACAGAGCTGGTCCAAAGCCTTCTCGACCTGCACACCCCACCTGGTGGTTGTGGTCACCTTTCTCCTAGTAGGTGTTGTTGCTTATTTAAAGCCAGCCTCAAAAGCTTCTACTATTCCAGACTTGCTGTGCTCCGTGTTCTACTCTGTTGTACCCCCCACCTTGAACCCCATTATCTACTGTCTGAGGAACAGGGACATTCATTCAGCTCTAAGAAAAGTCCTCAGCAACGTGAGAAGCAGACTAACACAAACATGACTGCAGTCAAAGTGAGGGAGTACATTTCCTTCCTTTTTCCGCTCTTGCTAGCTGTTGACATATTCCTGATTTCGAGGTCAACATACCCTACGGTCTTTTAACACCGATCTCAAGATACAAGTTTCAGTAGAAAGTAAGTCATTTCCTCAGTTCCTCCACTTTACAGCTTTTGTTTTACAGATATTATGATGATTTTTCTATTGTACCCTTGAAAATTTTTATACTTATTCTGCCATTCCATATATATGAGAATTGTGGAAATTCTTGTTCCTCTTAAGCATTCATCTTTCCTGGCTTTCTCTGTATTTATTTATTTATTTATTTTTTATTTTTATTTATTTATTTTTTTTGTACCATGGATTGAACTCACGACCTTGCTCTTGCCAGGCAGGCACTTACTAAATCTCTGACACTCTCTGTATTTTGTTAAACTTTTATTTTTCAAAAATTTTCATTTATAATTAGACTTTATCATAACTTCTGACTTTCAGTCTTCATCAAAAATTATTTTAAATTAAATTAGTAATTTGAAAATAATTGTGCAATTTTTAAAATGCCTTTAATTTTATCACAGGTTTTACGTGTTAAAAACATTTTCATGTATTCAACATATTAATACATTAAATCTTTCATATCTTTGTTTTTTCTAATAAATTATGTTTCTGGAAACAGATATTTTTCTCTTTACTGAAAGCTACATGTATGTAATATGCGCCTTCCTGATGTTTTGTGATGTACACTGGAATTCCTGAAAGTGGCAAAGGCTACTGCTTCTCACACTGTGACAAGTCCTACTGCTTCCAGACTTTCAACATCACAGGCATTTGCTATATCCTCAGGATATACAATTTCGTTCAGCTCTGGCTCTAGGAAACAGTTCTCTCTCCCTGCTCAGTCTGCTTGCTGCTTCCTTCAGAAGAGAGGGGTTAATGCTTGCTGCGCACCATCACTCCAGCACACACTTTAACATCCGCCAGTCCTCCCACAGGGCAGGAGGTCACAGCACACTGAGCAGCTGGGGTAACTGAGGCCTGGGGAGGGAGCAGCATGGCTTCGGGTGCAGAGCCAGTAACACAGGACATGGTAAATGCTGTGACCACTGGCAATGCCCTCAGACACTGTCTGCCTCTGAATATCTTTGAAAATTCTTGCTGTTGCCCATCTCATGGACTCTTACATTTGTACAAATTCCACCCAGATTTCAAAGTATAGTTTAAATAGAATGTCACTCTGAGGAATCATAAAATCTGTGGTTTTACATTGTCAATCGCTAAGCACGTGTGAATGTTGGAGAATAATTTAAATGATTTTTCCTGAGTTTTTGTTCCTCACTATGCAAATTTCAGCAACATTATTACATTTTCACTTGAAATCAGTGCCATGCTGCATAAGTCTGATACAAGTCATGCTCTTGGGAGATGTCTGTCACAGCATCTGCAAATGACGAGTAGGGCCCTTATTTTGCATGAAAGTAGAGAAACAAAAAAATAGCCAGGAGTTGCTTGGTGAACTAGTAGTAAGGACTAAATGATTTCAAAAAGTCAGAAAATGGAAATTCAGAAATGTGCTTTCAGGAGTATGGTTTTAGTACTGTAATTTTCTTTTGAATTTTATTATGAAATAAAAACTTGATTATGTTGTAGAATAGAAATCTATTAAACATAAATTGATTTTATATTTTAACTCAACAGATTATTTACAATTTGTGAATATATATGTGAAGGTATTTTATCTTTGGGAGAGATTTTGGACTTTAGATAAACATTTAAAAGTAAGTTGATTGTTTTTAAAATCACCTCTTATTAACAAACAAAACACACAAAAAAATTACCCATTCTAGAATATGATGCAGGAGGAATGTGGCACATCTTAATATGTCAGGTATTTATGTTCAAAGGAATGAGCTCTGATTTTGTGTCCATATTTCCTATGATGGAAATAAATTGCAAACTAAAAGGAGCTCATATTCTAGTGTAAATTTATTTGTATACATAATATATACAGTGCAAATATGTCTGAGCGAATTTACATAATTTGAAGCAGGAAAAATAATCACTTCATGTATTTGAAAAGAGAATTTCCAATAAAAGTGGTTTAAAATCCAGGTACTTTAAAATATGAAAGAAATCAATGGTTGCATTAAACCTTAGATCAAAATTATATTGGGGATGAAATTATCAAAGAAAATCCTGAGAAAAGAATTCACCAATTTTGTTCTCACTCTTTAAAGAGGACATTTCAAGGCAGCAACATTTATTGAAAGAAAATGTTGAGAAATATTACAAGAAAATTTTAAATATCAGTAAGTACAGTTTATGTCATAACTAGAACCAACTGCAGTGCAGAGCGGCAGTCATGAAACCTTTAACACATGTGACTTTTGGGTTCGTTGAAGGCGGCAACCGTAGCAATGGAAAACACAAGGTCACACAGTAGTAGAAATGTGGTAAAATGCCAGCTCTCCAGTGTGCTCCACAGCATTTTTTGTGTAGTTTCCTAGGCAGAAATATTTTGTTTTTCCTCTGGTGTAAATGATCTCTTATGAGTTACAGTGCCAGTTTTCTAACATAATTTCTCCATTATATTTCATACTTGCTGTTTTCTTTGTAAACTATCAAACTATGCCACACATGGTTAGGATTGAGTAAAACACAACCATTGTCCAATGCTTTGTGTTTCCAGTGGCATCATAGTTGCTGCATGACTCATGAACATCATCTATCTTGCCTTCGGTTTTATCAAAGAAAGTTACCATCTCGGGCTTCTGTTTGGTCGAGGTTTCTCAATGAATGTTTCCAAAAACTGTGGAAATCAGTGTGAAGATTTCTTAAATCTTATCACTATAGGTCCCATTCAACCCAGCTATTTTCTTTCTGTGCATCTTCCCAGAAGAATTAAATATATCGTACCACAGCGATTATGTACACCCATGTTTATAGTAGCACAGCTTTAACACCTAAATCTTGGAAACAACCCAAATTCCCAACAACACAGGAATGGGTAAAAAATATGTGGTTCTTTTACATAATGGAATACTACTCATTCAAAAAGAAAGATATACTAGAGATTTTTTATAACTAAACATATGCAACTTGAGAGCACACTTGTACGTGAAGTAAACCAGACCCACATGTGTAAACATCACATTGCCTCACTAGTGTGAGACTATGAAAGAGCGAACAAGATCTAATATACACAATAGATACTGTGAATAGGAAAGAAACTGATCGAAAGAAAAGAAAAAGACTGTGATGGAAAAGGGGAAAGGAAGGAAGGCAAAAGAAAAAATCATATATACACATGAGATGGTTAAGATAATTGTACAGCTGATTTCTCTTGGTTCATTGAGGGGAAAGCTTTGTGTTAGTAATTTTCAGGACAATGTTTCACACCTATATTTTGTACTCTGAAAAATTACTGGAAACATAACAATATGAATGTGTTGATTATTGTTACTCTCCTATTATCCTGTTTTGAAAGTATCTTTTACTGTTATTTCTTGCTTTTTCCTGTTTAAAATAAAGTTTTTAAAAATTCATAAGAAATAGATCATGTTACCTAATTTTGTATAAACCTGAAGTGACTGTTTCTCATGACTGAAGGACAAAAGGAGGAATGTAGGACAGTGTTTATTGGGAATAATGAGAAAAACTCTTGTATACCAAAAGGGGCACAAAGTCCAGTCATGCTTTGGGTTGTTGGAAAGGGGATGATTTCAACAAAGAAAATTTGTTGTCTGGGCATATCTGCAGGTCTGGAGATAGGAGGGCTGTAAAATGTTAACCTATCATGTCCTGGATGACAGTTTTCTCCCCAAAGGTTAGAGTCCCTCTCTCTGTATTCTCATCTGAAGATGTTATACCTCTTTTTAAATTTTCCTTTGAATCTCTAAGTTTCTCTTAGTTGTTTGAGTTAGTTCTCAATTTGAGTGGGCTATTTGATTTTTATTTACATTTCTAAACCAAAAGGCCATTTTTCTACTTGCTTAATTCTTTCATGGAATCTTATCTCCGGTTTCCCTGACTGCCTACTTAAATTCATTAAACAAATCTATTAAAAGGCACATATGCTTCTGAACCCTGGGAAATATATTAGTTTCTACATGCAAAATCTTAAAGTTCTACTGATTTAGATATTTTAAGTGATTACCAGACTCTATCATCTCTCATTTATTGAGTCACATTCTAACCATTTCTACAAAATATCTCTTCAAACTCCAGATGGAAACATTCCACTATGTTTTCTATTTCTCTCAGTGTGATGTGGTCTCAGCTTTACTGATGTCTTGGTTACTTTTCTCTCATTGTTGAGACAAGATACTTGACACCCAAAGTGAAGTAAGGAGAGATTTATTTCTTCCAGTTTTGGGGGTTTCAGTCCTTACTCAGCTGGTTCCTAGGCAGGGTGGCATGGCTGAGGGGCAGCCATTCATGGTGGCTGAAAGCAGCAAGAGCAAACCACGTAAAAGAGAATCTAGCACTTGTGATTGATTTGTTGTCTAGTGCTGGGATTGGTACCAGTGGAGTAGGGTCATTGCTGTGACTGTACCTGACTATCAATATACAAACCATAAAAAATGACTTTCAGACCATCCATGGAGTGGCAGATGGCTTTGAATATTTTACAGCTGCTACTTGTTCTCCTCATTCTCCAGGGGATTCCAATGATTTCTGTTCAGCTGCTTATCTTGTCTGCTGCTCCAGAGTTTCCAGAGTTAGTGCATTGCTCTGACATTCCTTAGGAAGCACAGTATACTTCCAAATTTAGTTTTACAGTTCCCAAAGAGTCTCTTCAATTATACCCCTTTATTTTCATGAAATTACTTGGTCAGTCTTTTCCTGAATGCAGACTTCCCTGTTGTCCTATAAAATACAGCTGAAGAATGTTCCAGTTGTGTTGCCTGCAGTGGTTTATTTTCTAAGAAATTTTTCCATCACTGTGTAGAAAATAGTTTAATTAGTTAGCTTAAGAGTAAGGCAACTCATTAGGT